>CABFVZ010002944.1:20330-81480 GCA_902151445.1 Timema monikensis | reverse complement strand
TCGACCCCCCCCCCCAAACCCCCGAAGAGATAAGTATTGTAATCGTAAAAAAAAATCTAACTCGAGATGTTGATGCATGATTTGTTGAAACAGAAATAATGTGTTTTTTTGGGCTGCCATCTGTCTATCTGTACCTTGGACTAGAACCGAAACCATTTTTGAAACGGTTCCATCGAGGAGGTTTTAAAATTAAATATACAGCCCTAAAATTAGGGGTAATTTACGGAAGAGAAAAAAAAAAGATTTTCACAAAATACCCTTTAACGATTTTGATTAAATATTGTATATTAGACAATGTTTAACAATACAAACAAAATGGCAGTTTTCATTTTCCCATGAAAATGAATTTGAGGGTACTTTACATTATCAGAAATGTATAATATTGATCATATCTCCGCAAATATTAGAGGTATGAAATAACAAGTTATTGTAAATATTTAGTGCTATTAAATATAAAATTCTTTATTGTTTGGAATATATTATTTAAATAAATAATTTATGAGGTGCTACACTTGGCTCAGTCGGTAAAGAGTCTGTCTTTTGAGCTCAGGGTCCCGAGTTCGATTCCTGGCATGGGGGAGAAATGTATCATTGATTAAATGGAGGTTTATCCTTTCACAGTGATGAATTAACGGCCGGGGACTGGATGTTGTGCCTGTCCTAGTCTTAAGTTAGATATATGGCTTGAATAAAAAACTGACCCAGGCCATAGACTGGAAACAGTAATGGATGTAAAAAATTAGTTTATGAGCTTCATGCCAATAAAATAATTTGATATATGCTCTTTGGTCGACTGTGATGTTATTTACTTTGTCTCTAACTATTGGAAAAAATGTATTGTGATTGTAAAAAAAAAACTCGGGATTTCGATAAATGTCCACATTTCTTGAACCCTGTAAAATGAAAAGTGGTTTTCGCAACGCCGTTTCTTAGTCTCTTTGTGTGTGTGTGTATATATATATACATACACAAAGAGACTAATATATATACAATAATATATATTATATATAATATATTATATATATATTAATATATATTATTATATATATTAATATATATTATTATATATACATACACTCGCTTTGCTTGCCTCAGTGGGTTTTCTTTGCAAGTGAACTTAAACTAATGTAATTCCAGAGCCGTTTTTTGAAAGGTCTTACCGTTTAGCCACAAGAGATCTCCAAAGAAAGGTCTGCACCAAATTTAAAGTTGCTCCGCCATTTGAATTTTTTTCGGGGTTTAAAAACTGATTTTTTTAAACTTTTTGAAATTTTCCCGTATGTTACAGGTTGGAATCTATGAGTTTGACAAATTTCAAGTCTATATTTCATTGGGAGTGGGTAAACATTAATGTCAGTGAGTGAGTCAGTCATGTGGCTTTATAGTAGTATAATATCTCGGACTAGATCAGAAACCATTTTACGTTTCGGTCTAAAACTCGGTATCTAGGATTTTCATAAGGTCCCTCCAAGAGTTTTTTTTAATCGGACATCTAAACCTAAAATTAATGGTAGTTCACTAAAGGGCAAAGAGATATTTCCTCAAAATCCGCTTTGACAATTTTTATTAACTTTTGTGTTCAAGCATTGTTTAAAGCTACAAACAAAATGTCAGTTATGGTTTTCACGTGAAAATTAATTCAAGGTAACTTTAAATAAGCAATAATTTCCAATTTTGATCATTTATATCCGCAAATATTTTAGATACGAAATAACTTATCATTGAAAAGTTGTAGTACTGTTTGAATTAAAAATATGTTAATCTGTAATATCTTTTTATAAAACCAATAATTTTTGAGCTATAAGCAAACACATATTTTTATGGAATACTTTAAATTATGTAATTGATTGCTATTAGTATCTACTATTACATTTATACTCTTTTGTGGAGTGTTTCTGTAACAGTGTATATTATTTATTTTACAAATTTTATGAGTTTTTTTTAATATTCATATTTTAAGAGTAAAGAGGATTAAAGTCTGTGTGGTGCACCGTCCAATTTTTTTAATTAGATAGGAAAAATAATATAAATAACGGTAGAATAATGGTATCTATAAATGCTTATATATGTATGTATGTGTCTGTGTGTATCAATGGATGTAGATTTATTTCTTTATTTAGCACCGCGTCTTAATAACCGTTCGGGTTATACGCTTAAGTACTAAATACGCTAATGCATTAGGAATTGGAAAGGTTTAATTTAGAAGAAGTGAGCCCGCACCTGCATGGAGGAAGAGTGGAAAACCATTTAGGGGAAATCACCCCCCAGCTCACCCGACCGACATTCGAAACTTGATCTCCCCGTCCTAGGCAGTTTAGCTCAACATGAAACTAGCGCGTTGGCCAACTACACCACCGAGGTGGGGGATATATAATTGTATACTATGATCGCACACACATAGGTATATTTAATTGTATACATATATGTTGTATATATGTATATATATGCTCGATTAATGTGTGAACATATGTATTTATTGTGTATGTATACATATATGTATGAGCATATTTATTGTACGTATGTATGTATTTAGTAAACATATACATGTTTGTCTTGATAGAATATAACCTATGGTTTAATACAATTTATTCAGTGTATTAAATTATATTTTATGTATTTTATAAAATGATTGTATGTGAATGAGCTTTAAGACTTTGTTCAATAATAATAGTCTATAAAAAGGAATTAACGTGTTACGTTTTAAAATTAATTCTATAATATTATCCTCAATAATTTGAATACATCAATACTTTTAATATATAATCCTTTATAAAATAATACATCCTTGTACACTTTCCTCTCAAATAAAATTACAACACTTGATTTAATCAACGCTACCCGAGTCTTCCAAAATATTGGTCACAATTTATCGCTTACGATGCAGAAATAAAAGACTACAATTTACTCGCTTTGGTGGCCGCGTGGTCTAACGCGCTACTCTCGTGTTAGACTAGACTGCCAAAGACGGAGAGGTCGAGGTTCGATTCCGGGCGGGTGCACTGATGGTGGTTTTCCTAAATGGCTTTCCACTCTCCTTCCAGCAAATGCACGCGCACTTACTTTCAATTGCACCTTACTAATACCCAAATCATTAGTTTAATTAATACATAGGCGTATAACCCGAATGGGTAGTAAGGCGTGGTGCTAAAAATAAAAAGTACAATTATTTTTATTAATGTATTGTTTATATCAACGGTTAGTGTTCCCTCTTTATCCCCACAAATGGGGCGTCCCTTACACCTTATAACCAAGATTAAATTTCAACCCTGGTACAAAATGTTGTGTGTGTGTGTGTGTAGATGTTTTGTCAGGGAAGAGAGAGGGGTAAATAAACTTTGAACTCGGGCGTTTGCTTTACGACAAAGCCCGCTGCCAATATTAGACACCAGTAGCACACTCCGCCATATTTCCTGTCTCTCTCGGTTGCCAGTTGCCGTTACAATCCTGGTGACTCAAAGAACTAGTCCACCGTTCTTGTGGACAGAGAAAGAGATACAGATATATAGTTCAAACACGGCACTGCTTGCGGCAAGAGCGTCTGTATATTCTCATTGAAGAGATTACAAAACAGCGAGGACCGCCACACTTAAGTTTGGAACTGATTCTCTAACCTAATTCGAGTACAAAGCCGACTTTTCTTGATTTTTATTGTAAAATATCCCTTCAATCGAATACGGGTACATTTTATCTAACATCAGGATCACGATCAACTTAACGTTCAATTAATTTAAAGGTGACCTGGTGCTCTAGTGGTAAGGTGTCAGACTTCTGTGCTGAGGGTCTGGGGTTCAATCCTTGGTCCCGGCACAGATTTATCTGATTGCCAAACCCTTCCTTCACCTCTGACAAGATGTGTATTAATCACAACATGTGAATGTGAGGAGTGCCAGGCCTCCACCGTGGTTCGGATCCCACGTTAAACTGTAGGTTTTCCATTTCATCTCACAATCACCCTACCATTACACATTAGCGTAAGTGCGTATAACCCGAACGGGTAGTAAGACGCGGTGCTAATAATAATAATAATAATAATAATAATAATAATAATAACTTAATTTAAAGAAACTAGCGTGTGATCAGGATCCACGTAACTTAACGTAACGTATCAGTTCGAACAAAAAAACGGACAGTAGAATTGGATTGATGGAGAACAAATTATTCATTAAAATGTAATTCAAGACATTTATAACTGATCAGGCTGCCAGCAGTAGCAGCTTACTGCAGATACAAAATCAACTGTAACGAGAGGCTACACTGTTTTAGAGTTCGCGAGACACGGGAAAACGGTAATGAAGTCGTCGTCTGCATACCATAAGATCTAAACAAACAAATGACGTTCTAGATAGCCCTGTAGACGTTACTTGCAACATGATTGGCTCTAGTTAGAAGACGTGGTATTTTTCGCTTACCGGTCACGTAACGTGAAAGTTTGCCTCTGGACAACTCTTAAGGAGGCTACCACGTTCAGCGGAAAAAAATATTATGTTGTGAACCATCACAAAAAAAAACACTTGAGTTTGTTGGAGAAAGGCTAAATTTAGAGCCCTTTTTATTCAAGTCTAATCTCTCATAGATCCTTAAATATACTTAAAAAGTCCTTTATAATGAGCTAATATCACATTTTCACACGTTTTTTTTAAATAATAAAACTCAAAGTATAAGTTTATTGGATTGTTGGGATCGTCACAATCAAATCGAGCTCGAGATTTTGATAAATGTCGACGTTTATTGATCCCCAGAATCAGAAAATGTGGCTTTTGGGTTACCGTCTGTCTGTTAACCTTATTTTGGCAAGAACCATATTTTTAAATAAATTAGAATTAAATATTTCGTTTGCGCTCATTGCCTGCGCGGCAATTTCTCACTTTCCTTGGCGGCCCCCTTAAGTTTAGTGAACGTTAAGTTAGCTGCATCGTGACAGCCTCTATTTTAAAATACAAGTATGTTACGTTACGTTACGTGAAAATTAACTCAACGTTCAGTTTATTATGATACGGACATAAATATCTATCTTACCTCATTAGTTTGGATATAATATGATTCTGGACGGACAGTGAAATTCTAATCATAGCAAAAAATTTTTTAGAGAATTTTTATAGTCCTTCTTGGGAATCGAAGTGGGGATCCTGTCCTGGGAATGTATGCGTCTTAAAGATCCGTCATACAATTGATTTAAAACTGTGTATAGAATAATTCTAAAAAAAGAGTAAATTACATAGGAATAGATTCATTAACCACTTAATAAATTCATCCTTCATTTTTTGGGCAAAAATTTGTTTACCTAATAATATGACAGTGATTTAAAAAAAAAATTCTGACACTTTATCTCAGTCAGTAATGTGTCTGTATACTAAATAAGGGCCCCAGGTTGGATTCCTGGCATGGCCAAAAATTCATCATTGATTAAATGTAGGTTTACCCTTTCACAATGATGAATCAAAGGTCGGGAGACTGGATGTTGTGTCTGTTCTAGAAGTTAATTCATAAGTCAAATACTGATAAAATCAGTCCATTCAGAAAGTGCACGTTTAAAACCTTAAATAAATAAAATTAATTTCTTTGACACGCCTTATAATTTCACATGAAATGAACTTGTATTAAATAGTCTTCATACTTGACCACTTATTTTGTATCATTCTACAAATAAACCGGAACTTTAAGTGCAATCAGGGATTAAAATATTCCTAAGTTAAAGTAGGATGGAAGGGTATGCGAGAAAAAGCCAGTGTTTTTGCAATTTTTATGGCAAAACATTTTGTTGGTCAAAATAAATAAAATATTGTTCCAGTAGAAATATATAATTAAATTGTCTTCACATGGTGATCTAGAAATTTCTTGAATATCTATCAAGGGTGTCCTGAAATTTAATGAAAACTTTTACTTTTCATTTAAAAAATGTGTATCATCTTATCTAAGTTCGTGACAGATATTCAACAGCTGTTGATATCACCATTTGAAGAAAATTAAGCTCTATGATTCTACTGGAGTAATATTTGATTTATTGGCCCCAACGTCCCCATCCAGGTTACTTTAAGTGTGTTTGATATAGTCTCAAAACTTATAATATAAATATAACTGTGTTGGATTAGTTGATATTAATTAAAAATATACAATATACTATAAATTGTTTCATTTTATTCATAAATTAGATGGATATAAAAGCAATTATTAAAGCAAAATCAACTTCTATTAAAAATACCTACCGGTATGTAATGTTACGCGAATTTTTCGAGAATTAGTTTTTTACCCGCTGTTTAGATTGTATATAATAATAAAAATTGTTGTTTTGCTCTTTTTCAAAACCACTAACCTTTCAGAATCACTGACCTTTCAAACCATTAGAAAAAAAATAAGTTGAAGTATATTCAGGAATAACGCAACTGTTTTTTGTCTATATTTATTTTTAAAGTTTATATATAATTATTTATTAATTTCACTAAATTAGTATATACCCATTTTCCAGCAGATTGAAGAAATACTATCCCATCAACCTTTTTAGTAAATCTAACTGTAGCTTTATTAAATTTGTTAATATTATGGAGCAGTATCTTTGGAACTAAATATGTTTTTAAAACTTAGTATGTTTTGGAAACGAATGATATATTTAAAATTAAATAGGCCTATGTTTAGATTTATTCACAAATTCCAATTAATTAAAATGCAAACTTAATACAACGCTAATACTTTTTTCCCCCTTTTATCGGAATAAAATATATAGATTAAAATTTAATCCGTGTTTATATAATTTTTGGATAAATTGTATCATTTTCGTAAATATGAGTAGTAATCTTTATATAAAAAGGGCCTATTTAGATGAATACAGGATGTGCAAATTTTGTCAATTCAGTTAATTTGTTAATAAAATATGATAAATTTAAGACGTTGTCTACCTGTGACGAAATGATAAGTCAAGATATGATTTTCCAGGTTAGTATACTTAAGTTTAAATCGGTGACTATTAAAGAGAGAACATTGAAACAAACACCCATAAATTATTAAATTATTCTAAAAATAATCATAGATTACATGAAATAATATTCTCTATATTCATATAGTAACTTAAAAACCTATATTTAATTTAAATCGTCTACAAATTTTGATATTTGGTTTATTCACAAAAATGGCGTGTAGGAATCTTCTTATGAATATATAAATAAGAAACGTCTATAGAAGCCTATGTCTAACTAGAATATAAAACACTAGATAGCTGTTGCCCGCGGCTTTGCTCGCGTGGAAGTTGATTATATACAAATACGAAAATATACATATGTATTTACAGATTAATTTAAAATATTACGTTACGTTGATGACCATAACTTGACCTCAGATCAAAAATAATGCAAGTCCGATACAAACTTTCACCCCCTTTTTCATCCCTTATTAAATAAAATTTCCAAAATTCCTGAAACATGTATTTATTTGTTTTACGTCAATAACCGAAATACAAAATTTTGTTTATGTAACTTTCAAAATGACGGACTTTCATACATATTATCATCCCCTATTTTGACCCCTTTGGGGTGGAATTTTCTAAAATCCTTTCTTAGTGGGTGCCTACATAACAAAATGAATATACAGTCCGAATTTCATGCTTGTAGCCTTGATAGTTTGCGCTCGGCGATGATGATTCAGTCAGTCAGTCAGGACATGTTATTTTATAAGTATAGATGAAAAAGGTAATTTTTAAATGCAAGCCAATTCTCTTCAGGCGGAAATGGTAAAGTGAGTCTCCATACTCCTCAGTGGAAGGGGGAGAGTGTTATCATCAGCTAAACTAGAGTATTCGGAGGATGAACTACTAATGTATTTTTTTTAAATTGATTTGAGGTATTTAACGTGCACTTTCTGAACCTATTAATAATATAAGAACACGACTTATAAACTAACTCAAATTTAGAACAAACACAACATCCAAACCCCGACCGTCAATTCATCACTGTGAAAGGGCAAATCTACATTTCATCGATGATAAAAAATAAATTGGCTATGTCGGGAATAGATCCCAGGACTCTTACCTCAGTAGAAAAACACGCTTCCAGCTGAGCTAAGGTATTAAACAACTAATATTCTTCCCTCTCTTTCTATTTCGTACATTGGCTTCTAAGTAAGATAGTGGCTATAGTGATCGGGGGTGTAAATTCAAGATGCAGCCCGCAGATAGTTTCAAATTCACCAAGTGTAGGCAACGTCGCTGAACAAAATGAAAGCACTTATTGGTATTAAGCTATAATTACTGAACTAAGAGAATGAAGCGCTTCATTTGACGAGTCAGATGGTGTGAAGTGTGGTAGATTGGTTAGAGTCAGAGGGAGGAGTTCTCATACTAAGATTATGTTGACAGGGATGAAACCACCCCAACCTCCACCCACCCTCCCTCCCTCGGATCACATTTCTGCCAGTATAATCTCGTGAAGCGTATAACTTAGTTGGACCTTTATCTTCAGCGATGCGAAGATAGTGTTGTACTCGAAGAAGGAAAGTTGGGGCAGTAAAGTTGAAGCAAGCGTTCTCTCTGAGCCCACTAGAAGAACCCAGATCGATAGTAGAGTGGGAGTTGGAGCGTTGAACTTTAAGTCTGGATTACATGATCGGGGGCACAACAAAAGACAGTCTCTTAACAAGGTTTTGAAACTTTAGTAGAAACTTCCATTTGCTATTTGAAAGTCAAAATAATCTATAATTTTATTTTCGTGTGATAAAGATTTAAAGTCTACTAGATTTTGTAGAATGACAATATAAATAGATGCAGTAAATACTTGGAATCCTGCTACACCTTCAGAATACTCAGAGAATTTCCCAAAAAAACAAAGGCAAAAACTCTCGGCTCAGACGCCTGCTATAACTCCAGAATATTCGAGAACTTTAACAGCAGCTAATTAAATAAACTTGAATCTTTCATGCTGGATCCCTCCTAAACTAAGCGATAAATTGGAAAAAAAGAAGGGCCTGATCAATGATAATTTATTCATGCACAAATTTAAACCATGGTGTTTATTGATAACCATAATATTTTTAGTGTTATTTAACTTTATATGCAGACTTTTTTTTATGTTTGCTTGAAAAGAAGTGAGAATCACATTTTGAGTTAGTTTGTGATCCCCTATCACTTCTCAAAGTTTAGCTGTTTAATCCGGGAGTAACCTATAAAATAATCAAATGAATGTAATGACTAATCTACTATAGATATTTTTTCCCCACCATCATCGGTAAATACGATAGATTATTGTGGTTAAAAATAAAAATAAAGCTTAAACAAGTTATATACAGGATGGAACGCGGGAACGGGCGATTTTGAATCATTCATTTCAGGGTCATAGTTTAAGTTTTAAGGACCGTGATGACATCATTATGTTCCTAAGTCAATGCCGTTTAGTTACCATGGAGCAGTTGTCGGGTGTGTAATCGAGCGTTTGTAGTAAAAGCATTTTACAAAAACAATTATTGTTATGAAGGTGCGCTACGAGAATTTCAGCGTCACTTTCAACTTCGGCGTCATGATCCGGTTCCGTCATCTCACGTTGTTAAGACATGGGTTTCAGACTTTGAAACAATATGTTTAGTATTGAAAAAGAAGCATCCAAGGCCAAGAAATAATGTTCGAACTCCAGAAACTTTCGAAGCAGTCAGAGCTTCGTTCCTGCGGAGTACACAGCGTTATTGACGGCGACATGCAGTGTCATCAGGTTTGTCTCGCGGCACTTTGGCCAGAATATTGTTCTCAGATCTCAAGTTACATCCGTACCAGATTCAGGTACTCCAGGAATTAAAAACCTGTGATTTAAATAGGAGAGTGGTTTTTGCTGAACAATTTTTAGCAAAATGTAAGGAAAACTAAAATTTCCTGGAAAATATTTGAATGGCTGATGAAGCCCCATTTAATCTAAATGGTTATATTAACAAACATAACTTTCGGTATTGGGCTGCGGAGAATCCTAGTCTTTTACATCAGCGATCTTTACACAGTGAAAAAGTGTCATCGAAAGCGTAATCGGGCCGTATTTTTTTGAGGATGACAACGACCGCGAGGTGACTGTAACTTCAGAACGGTATGTCAACATGGTTTAAACCTTTCTTAGCAATAAATTAGAGAACTATCCAGTGATTTGAGTCCACGTGGTTTCAGCAGGACGGAGCTACAGCTCATATTGCAAGAATCTCAATCATCGCTTTACGAGAAATGTTTTTAAACCGCCTCATGACCAGGAATGGCGATATCATTTGGCCCGCGAGATCACCAGATCTTTCGGTGTGTGATTTCGTTATATGGGAACTTTAAAAATTTTAAAATTTGAGTGGCTGCTCATCGTCCTCAAAGCATTAATAAACTGAAGACTAGGATTCATTAAGAGATTAAAGAGATCTCCATTGAGGCATTGATGCGAGTTTCGAAAAACTTGCGTTCACGAATGCAGGAATGCATGAAAAGGTAAGGTGGCCATCTCAAGGATGTTATCTTTAAGAAATGACTTTTATGTAAAGTAAGTGATAAATGGCATAATTGTAGTATTTAGATATCCATGTTTGTAGGGAAATTAAAATTATTTAGAGTTTTATTACACAGTTATTAAAATTGCCTTGTAGTATATACTGATAATAAAAAACTGCAGGGATGGGAAGCTGCGGTATTCCAGATATTTGAAAGAATTGGAAACGAAAGTGTCTCAAATACACAAATGAAAGCACCCGTTTCGGTGATCACATGTTATAATGCGTCCCCCTCGTAATACACTGGACTGCCAATGACGAGGAGATCGGAGTTTTAATCCCGGTCGGGTGTACTGAGGATGGTTTTTCACTCTAACTCCGTGCTAATGCGGTAACACTTCCTTTAAATTCAACCTTACTCATCCTTAAACCACTAGCGTAATTAGTACATAAAATGAGTAATGTCACAACGTGCAGTAAGACGCGGTGCTAAAATAAATGTTGAGAGCTGAAAGTTGACCAAAATATAAAACAAAGTGTACATAATTATAAGTCACAGCAAAAGAAAGGCATAGTCGCAACAAGAAATATCACCTAACTTGAACAATGCTTAGGATCAGTGAACATGCAAATTACAGATAGTGACCCCTGACCCAGACTCAGAGTACATCCAGAAACAAACTGACTGAGTAAAAGTTCAGTTGTATCTGCTACTTCAACAGAGTAGGATATCTTAGAAATAATAATAGGAATAAGGTATTTTATCCATATAAATGTTTTTATATTCAACGCTTAGCTTATGTAATTAATTGTTTGTCATTTCATGTCATAAATCAGTCAGTTATAGAATAGTACATCTCTCGCGTACTTATTTAACTGTGTGCTCTCTCACATTCCCAATGAACTGGCGACCGGTCATAACATAAATAGCTGTATTTACACATTTGAATCTACTTTATATTAAATATTTGGAATTAGCTTTCAGCCACGGCAACCCGATGCGATAAACATGTCTTGTTATAGAGTAAGGTACGCTTGTATTTTCTCAGTTAGGGTTAGTAATCCGACTCCAGAGATTCTAGCTACATCTGGGTTGAGTGGTTTTGGAGGAAGTGGTAGTTCTAGGGACGGTGGGAGGGGAGGGGTTTGTGGGACGAGTAACAAGCACTAGTGTTTCGATTATGATGAGCGGCCAAGTAGGGGATTCGAGTGGCGATAGCGTGTAAGGGAACGGGGAATGGGGGGAAGAGGGACTGCTGTATAACTGGAGAATTTTATAAAGCGCACGAAGAGAGCGGCGCTTTCAATTCACTTCTGATGCCATTGTATCGTCGTTTCTCCTATCTAATAGAAGAAGTGTCGAATACATTTACAACTTCATCAAATGAAATATACAAGTTTAACAAATCAGTTTATTTATAAAAAAAAAATTAATTTAATTACATTAGTTTTAGATATATCTTAGATTAAACAGTCCTTTGTTAATGAAGAGAAATTACCATAGACGTATACATCCCAATAGGGAAGAATTAAAGTAAACACCTAGGTAACTAGGAATCAACAGAAGCAAGGTTGAGTCTAGTAACTCTTCTAATTAGAACTAACGCACATTTTGCTATGAAGGTGCATCTGCCTAAACACAGCGGCAATATATATAGAAAAAAATAATTTAAGATTAAGCTCCAATACATAACTGTTCAACCTAACGTTTACTAGACTTAAACCTGAACGATATACACATGAGTTATAGTCAACTAATAGTTAATGATATCAAATTCTTGTAAGTCTTAGTTAAAAGAGTTAATACGATGATAGTTAAATGAGCTAGCTAGCATGAGTTAACTCCATAGAGAGTTACGAAAGACAAATACTAATTTCCTAGAAGAGGAACTATCAGTTTACAAATAGTAAATAGCGAGTTACCAGGAATCTAGGCTGTTAAGATACTATGGCCGGACTATTCCTAATTAGTACTACCTGGACAATCAATAGTATATTTATACTTCCACCCAATATTGGGCATAATATAACTAGTGCAAACAATAAACGCATTAACTGATACAAACGGCGCCTGAAGGGGGCCGGAGACTAAACACTATTTCGTGGGCCACTACTCTGAACTTGTTGCGCACCGTAAAAAGGTACACTAAGAGAAATAATAAGGACTGGTATCAGTCACAGACCTAATTAGGTCATCGAACAAAGCGTTAGATAAACTTATTTCCACCATTATGTAATCGTAAGCACTAAGTAAGCCGTATCATGGCCTTACAGTTTAGGGTGTCAGGACATTTACCTAGTATGTAATACTATGTCTTAAGAACATATACAATTAAGTCAGAAACACTGACAAACAAAATTATGCCATATTGGCCTAGATAAATAGAGCATAAAGCCCATCATGCAAAACTACGCCATACGGACCTAGAAAAACAAGTGAGAGACTCTGACAAACATAGCTATGTCATATGGACATAATAAGAGTAAGAACTCTAACAATCAAAACTATGCCTTATGGGCATAGAAAAACAAGTCAGAAACTCGAACACAAAAAACTATGTCTTATGGACATAGTTAAAGAGTACTAAAATTCTAATACAGATTCTAACATTTCAATACTCATAGTCTCAGATGAGGCTTCAGCTGCAGCGACGTGGAGAGACTGACGCCTTAAACATCGTAGACACAAGTTGTTTTTCCGCGGATGTAAATTTACGTCCAAGTTGTTCCTTCGTCGAATTGATACAACAGAATACAAAGTGTGAAGCAAGGGATGACTGTTTTATACAAACAGGACTGACGTTTTCGGGGAGGGTCTCCAGCTGGACACAAAGGAGGCAGGTGAGTTTGCAAAATTGCGCCGAATGACAACTAGCGCTAGAAGAAGGCGTGGAGAACACAGAAAAGCAGCTCAGTCATTTCATTGAAGTAAGATGTTGTTTGGCTGAACCTTCAGGAACAGTCAGCTGGGGCATTTTCCTGAAGTTTGGGCGTTTCCCGGCAGTATGATTTCACCGTGAGTTATATCTGCCACGCATTATTAGAAGTTATTAGTTCTTGTATTCATAGTGTTAATAGGTGACCTGGTGGTCTAGGGGTAAGGTGTCAGACTTCTATGCTGGCGGCCGGGGTTCAATCCTCTGTCCCGGCACAGATTTATCTGATTACCAAACCCTTCCTTCACCTCTGACAAGACATCTTGTGAATGTGGGGAATGCCAGGCCTCCACCGTGGTTCGGATTCCACGTTAAACTGTAGGTCCTTCATTTCATCTCATAATCACCCTACCATTACACATTAGCGTAAGTGCGTATAACCCGAACGGGTAGTAAGACGCGGTGCTAATAATATAGTGTTAATCATATCTATGGAATTCTGAGTGTACGTGTTAAACGGGACGTTTACATGTTACAAGTTGTTGGCACTTAAATTTGAGAGTTAAAGCAAATGAGAGAATTTGGGAGTGCGCTGCTTTTCGACTAATTTATTTTTAATCCATACCACTGCATACTACCCATCCTGGACATTAGTATTTAGTTAAAAAAATAATTACATGACATTTTAGTTAAGTTTGGAATACCCCCAAAAAAAACTTGTCAAGCTAATTGAGGTATAATTGACTGATACGCGAGGCAGGATATAGTTTAGATGTAACTTATCAAATGATTTCAAGTTAATTAATGGTTTGAAATAAGGAGATGTACCTTCCCCGTCGCTATTTAATCTAGTCTTAGATTATAATATAAGGGCAATCTAAGAGAGTAGGGAAGGGTTGACATTTAAAGGTGCATTGTAGCTATAAGGATACGTAGACGATTTAGATTTTTGGGTAACAGTAATAAAGCTGTAGAAAGAAATGAAATTTTACTAGAGGATACTAAGGAAATTCTTTTATAAGTGAACGCTGAAAAGTCTAAGTTTATGATCACACAGAGAACACAGATTTGGAATGATAATTTAGATATTTTTTATCTTCTTAGTACCGCGTCATACTACCTGTTAAGGCTGTACGCAAATTTATAGATTACTACGAACAACATTAGAGTGGAAATTGAGACAATAATTCAGTTGAGAAATGCGTGCTGCTACTCGGTAATTAAGTTGTTACAACTCGCCTGCTTTCAAGGAATGTAAAACGCAGAATAAGCAAAACAATAATTTTACCTGTTCTTTATGAGATTGAAACGTGGTCTCTTTAATCTAAATGACATGCCTAGGAAGATATTTGGTCTAAAAAGGGACGAGGATACTGGGTAGTGGGGTAACTTACTAATTATAAGTTACATACCCTGTACTCATTACAAGACATTGTTAAGACAATCAAGTCTCACAGGTTACGGTGAGCAGGACATGCAGCGTGAATGAGAGAATCTAGAACTGTGTTCACGGTATCGACCGGCAAACCCCATGGAGAGAGACCATTGAGAAAACCTAGATGTAAATGGGAGGATAACATTAGGATGGGTCTGAATTAGATATGATGTAATTAGATGGACTGAATATAGCTAGCTCAAGGTAGGTATAGGGTGTAATGAGGTGGACTGGATAGGACTAGCTCAAGATAGATATAAGGTGTAATAGGGTGAACTGGATAGAACTAGCTTAAGATAGGGATAAGGTGTAATATGGTGGACTGGATAGAACTAGCTTAAGATAGGGATAAGGTGTAATAGGGTGGACTGGATAGAACTAGCTTAAGATAGGTATAAGGTATACTGAATAGAACTAGCTTAAGATAGGGATAAGTTGTAATAGGGTGAACTGGATAGAACCTGCTAAGGACAGTGCTAGGGTTTAATGATGTGGACTGGATAAAACTGGCTCAAGATAGTGATAGGGTGTAGTGAGGTGGACTGGATAAAACTGGCTCGAGATAGGAATAGGGTGCCATGAAGATGACTGGATAAAACTGGCTCAAGATAGTGATAGGGTGTAGTGAGGTGGACTGGATAAAACTGGCTCGAGATAGGGATAGGGTGCAATTAAGATGACTGGATGAAACTGGCTCAAGATAGGGATAGGGTGCAATGAAGTAGACTGGATAAAACTGGCTCAAGATAATAATTGGTAGTGTAATATTGTAAGTGCGGCAATAAACGTTCGAGTTCCTAATGTCAGTAAGGGGCCGTTACATTACACGAGCGTTAACTTTATCGTAATTTCTGCATTAATAATTTTTAAATTCGCAAATATAAGTCACACTATACTGTCGCGTGACCAGTTGTGACTTATTTTTAATAATATAGAGCCAACAAAATAGAAGCGATCCAATTACAGTACCAGATCTCCACTGGCTTCTCCTCCCTCGTGTTGTGTAGGGAAGTTGTTGATTTTATCTCTAGTATTGATCCACTTTTTTTTCCTCCCTGTCTGTAAGGAAGTTGTCCTGTGTCGTGGGACGTAGCCGAGAGTGTTCCAATGTTTCAGACGAGATTCCCTTAGCCCATCAACCCCTCTACCAAGCGACGCATGCAAATCTGGACAAGGANGGGGGGGGGGGGGGGGGGGGGGGGGGGTGAGACCTCAAGGAAAGTGAGTTGTGGGCTAGTTACCAAATAACCCCCGAGTTCTCGACACACTTCAGAATTCTATTCGTGCCAAAATTTTGTGTCAGGATTGAGTTTTGATTTATTTTTTTTCATCGGACATTTTAAAACGTGTACTCTCATCTCGAATTGCTGGTCACGTGAGATACAAAATAAACCTTTTCTGGTGACAGGATTTTAAATCCCTGGTTGGGTATATGAAGGGTGGTTTTCCTAAAAAACCCATCTTACGGCCGATTAACCAAGGCGCTAGATACGAGATTACTTTTGAACCAGAAAACTGATGGAAGTTACGATTTTTTTTAAGGCAACCACCTCGGTCAGTGAGAAAGTATCGATCTCTGTCAGACCACACGGATTAGAATATGCTACAATGGTCTGTGTCCTTTTTTCTGGAATTACTTCTCTATTCGGTCTAATCGTATATTCCCATTCACCCTTCACCTAAAACCAGCATTTGTCATGTCAAAAGTAAGAGGGAAAAGAAAACTACTAAGCTTTTTATCTCAAAGTAAAGATATTTCGTTTCTAGTTCTCAAATATCTTAAAATTTTATGTTGTGAGCATATCAAAGAATGACTATTTTTTTAAAGTAAGGCTGAGGCATTAAATCACTTTTATATCAGACCAAAGGGTCTTGGCGCCATAAATCTGTTTAAAAACTATCCTTGAAAATGGACTAATCTACACTAATATTATAAAGAGGAAAGATTTATTCTTTTGTTTTTTTTGTTTGTAATGGATAAACTCAAAAACTACTGGACCGATTTAAAAAAATTCTTTCGCCAATATAAAGCTACATTATCAGCGAGTAACATAGGCTATATTTTATTTTGAAAATTTAATTTATTCCTCATAAAATATCGATAGTATATTATATAGTCTTTGGTAAAAAAAAAGTTGTTGAAGGGGGCGGGGGGTAGGGGTGAGGAAAGAAGAATGAGATGAAAATAGGAGGGAGGATAAAAAGAGGGAGGGGGCTACACAGTGATGGTAGGACTGTATTTAAAAAAAAAAGTAAAGAAGTTTTGTTTTTATATTGTCATGATGGATGATTTGAAGCTTTGTTTTACAGGATTCTTTACAATATTTTTTTACGGGGAAGGGGGCTAGTGTCATATATTCTCACATTTACATTAATAAAACTAAAACTATGGGGCTGGTAAAGAAAAAGGTAATTTCTCTCTTACTGCCCTCACGCCCTTGTGGGAGTGTAGGGAAAGCGAGAAGGTCAGTATTTTTACAATTTTTTTTATAACAAAACATTAATCTACTCAAAATGAATAAAATATTGCCCCAGTAGAAACATAATTTAATTTTCTTCACATGGTGAAATTAACAGATCTTGAATATCTTTCATGAGCATAGCATTATGACAAACTTTTTTAATGAAGAGAAACAGTTGTCATAAAATTCTACGACACTCTATAGATATATTATAAAACTGTTAATATCACCGTGTGAAGAAAATTAGTCTCAGTTTATATTAGAGAAATATGTTACTTATTTTGAAAAAAAAAAATATATAACAAAAGTGTAAAAAAAACTGCCCTTTTCTCGCGTTCCCTCACTCTCACATTATGTTCTTCACTAAACAACAGTAAAATTAACTATTAATGCCGGAATCACGATAAGCTTAACGCACGCTTAATGTAACGGCCCCTTACATACACTAACTAGGAACTCGAAAGTTCATTGCCGTACTTACAAAATTACGCCACCAATTATTTATTTTGAGCCAGTTTTATCCAGTCCACTTCATTACACCCTATCATTGTCCTTAGCAGGTTCAATCCATTTCACCCTATTTCAACTTATCCCTACCTTAAGCTAGTTATATCCAGTCCACCCTATTACACCTCATATCTATCTTGAGCTAGTTCTATCCAGTCCACCTAATTACACCCTATCTTTTTCAGGACCATTATAATGCTATCCTCCCATCTGCGTCTAGGTCTCCCCAATGGTCTCTTCCCATTTGGTTTGCCAGTCAATACTTTTAACAAGGCTCTAGAATCTTCCATTCACGCTGCATGCCCTGCTCAACGTAATCTACAAGATTTGATTAACCTAACAATATATTGTGATGTGTACAGGATATGTAACTCATCATTGTGTATTTTCTTCCTTTCCCCAGTAAGCTCGTTCATTTTTGGACCAAATATCTTCCTAACAACCTTGTTTTCGAACACCTTATAATTTTTCGTCATATAAAGTAATTTACCACGTTTCCATCTCAGAGATAACCTAATGGTCATGAAACGTAAATAATCACAAAGTGATTAGGATTCGCTTAATCAAACGTAAAAACTCGAGCAGAACACAAACAATGGATTTGAACTTTTTGAAAAAAAAAAAAAATGTTTAAGAAAAATTAAACCTAAAAATTTACGACTGGTTAAGCTATAAGTCCTTGCCTACTGGAGATACAAAACAAATAGTGATAAGAACCTCAGGGGTTTTTGTGTTCACGAGGTGGACTATACCAAAGAAGTAATCTGTATACAATTAATAAACAAAGGAAATACTAAATAGCCGTCCGTATTGACGTTGCTCGCAACATGATTGACTGGAAGAAATACGTTGTACCTTTCACTTGGACAGCAACTGCAAAGCAACAGATGAACGACGAAACAGTCGCGTCGTTGATGTGTGTGTTTGTTCACAGGAAACATATTTGTTGACAGGAAAAACCAACAAGTTCTATAAACTTATATTACATCCATTATCATAACAGACGTAGAAGAAGTAGGTGCTATTTTTACTCTTGTAGCCTTCAATAGAATACAACGAGGACGCGAACGTCAATTTTAGGTACACCCCATTTACAGTGAAATATTTTCATTTGGAACGTTTTTTAAAAGGTGTGAGTGTTATAGGAATTATTCCGGAAAGTGCTTTCCTTCTATAAAATGGGTGTTTCCAGTTTTGGTGAAATTTTGGTTCTAGTTGGACGGTAAATTTCTCAGCAGGAAACTGGAGGAGGAACACTATCGAACGATAGATAGGCACTATATGCGATATTTGTTCCAAAACAAGACTGAAGTCATGGGCTGGTCCATGCACAATCTGGTGAGCAACGACAGAACTGTCGCCGGTGTACACGGCTCCATTTGTTTTCACTAGACTCATCCAAGTCGTAAGACAAATAAGTCGTCGAAATGTTGTGACGGTCCACAACTCTTTTCAACCGCTGAAATACAGTTTTATCGTGTCATTGTCTGTATAAACACTTACATTCAAACTTAATGAACACATTGTAACGACTGTGTACACATAGCTTTAACGTTCAAGTAAAGTGCGACATTAGATGATAAACCTTTTAAATGGAGAGAAAATGTTTTCATTAAATTCCAGCACAACGTGGATAAATATTAAACAACTGTTGGTATCACCATGCGAAGAAAATTAAACTCTTTGTATCTATTGGAAAAAATATTTGTTTTATTTTACTAAAATAAGTTTTATATAAAAACTGTAAAAACACCCTTTTTTCGCGTTTCATATAGTCCTAAATTAAAAATATTGAGCTATGCAGTGATTACGATCAACCTAATGATCACTTAAAGTCGACGTAATGTAAAGTTTTCCCTCGTGTTTTTAAAGATAGGCCATGCGATGCAGTTAACTTAACGTTAAAATATGTCCAGAGAATTATTATTACTATCATCATCACGTCTTACTACCCGTTCGGTCTATACGCACTTACACTAATATGTAATGGTAAGGTGATTTTAAGATGAAATGGAGGACCTACAGTTTAACGTGGAATCCGAACCATGGTGGAGGTTTTAGTTTATTTTAGTTTATTTAGACATAGTTAAAATAAAAATATTAGTACTACAATCAGTCAAATACAATTTAGATAAACAACAAAACAGTTCTTAGAATAATAACCTTAACAAAACAAATATATTCGACTAAGTGAAAAGGGACAACCTGAACATTATCCTAATACGGTGGAGGCCTGGCATTCCACACATTCACAAGTTGTAATTAATACACGTCTTGTTAGAGGTGAAGAAAGGGTTTGGTAATCAGATAAATCTGTGCCAGGACCGAGGATTGAACCCCGGGCCCCCAACACAGAAGTCCGAAACCTTAGCCCTAGAGCGCCAGGTCACCTAGTTGCTATCTTAACGTCATTGTATAATTGTGAAGTATCATAAAGTTAAGATAGGAAAATATAATGTTAGTTCATTAAGGTTCTATTTGATGAGTTTTACATATATAACGTTGAAACAAACAAAATACATTTTTAAATAATTATTATAAAATATCCTTACATTGTCACAAAATATTTTTATATCTTGGATTTTTGTTTAAGTTGTCAAAAATTAAGCCGATTTGGTTACCAACATTTTCGGTAGGAATCTTCATTCCAGAATGTAGATATAAAAAAGTCCGTGTAAGCAAATATTCATTCCAAATAGGAAACAAGAAATATTTAATTTTGAATTTCAAACCAATGCTGTCCGGGTGGAAGAAGTATATTGAGTGTTAATAGCCGATACAGGAAGAGGGGAATTGTTTCCAGAAAAAGAAGACTTTTCTCAGAGAGATCGACCTATGTTCTTTATAATCATTCTATTTCGTTCATTGGAGTGGGTATAGAGATTGGAAGTGCTTGTAATGCTCAACTTTGTCAAATTAAGATTTAAGCCTCTTCATAAACTAGATTTAAATTCACCAAGAACCCGCTTTGATAACCAAATGGTCTAATACGTCACCCTTGCAATAGACTTGAAATATAACATATATTTCTTGTTAGCTTTAGCAGGATTTATGAGTTTCAGTGAAGATTGTACTGAAGCGACACTTTGACCTACATTCTAAAATAAGGTTACAATACATATTGTGTTTTTTAGTGTTACGGTCCATAAAAACTAGTAGTAAAGAAGAGGGCAAATTGTGTAAAAGATCTTTTCGAACCGAATTGAAGTTTTTCAGGTGACGGTGAAAGCGACCTTGGTCAATTTCTTTCTAAGAAGGGAAATCATCAAAGAGTACGCGTTGGGGGTTGAAAGAAGTACTCGCAGCAGTCATTTGGCAAAAAACACTAGTGATCACACCATCATACAGATCAGCCATGTCAAACACACTTGCCCAGTCACTCCAACTCATCGTCCATTATTTATATTAACAATAGTGTGGGATAAATTAATCCTAATATTTAATTTGTGATCTTTAATTTATATTATCTTCTTTTAAAATCAAACCCAGTATAATTAATCGTTTGTAGGTAACATGATACTACCTGGCGTCCGAACAAAGTTATATTTAAATATTTAAATCTAGCGCTGAGATATAAACTGATGTACGTGAATCCAGGGTGATCAGGTCGTATACTAACCCGGTAAGGATCCAAACCAAGGACGTCATGATGGGTACGACCATTTGCCGTTAGTAACTAGACTGCTGATGGCAGGAATAGCGAGGTTCGAAGCCCGATCAGGTGTACAGAGGGTGGTTTTACATTCTTCATCCACGCAGATACTGATAAATTTCCTCTAAATTATATCTAATTCATTCCCAACTCACTAACGTAATTAGTATTTATGCGTATAACCTGAATAGACAGTAAGACGTGGTGCTAAAAATAAAATGACCAAGAAGGCAACGTCATTAATTATGACTACTATTATCTATTAATAATAGGATATGACACTCGAGTAGGTACAGTAGCCCCATGGCTTCTTTGGTGTTGACGGAAAGCTTTGAAAAGTTACCAGACCAAATTATGTATCCCTACGCTGAACCATATGATCTGCAAAAAACACGTGTTAAGCAGCTGTCACTTCTGACAGTCAAAATTTAGGTATATACCTAAATGTTGACTGTCAGAAGTCAGCTGTGAGCTGTCAGTCAGCACCAAAGAAGCCATGGGGCTACTGTATACTGGCTCATAAACCGGCCTCGTGATATAGTAGCCAAAGCCTCTAGTTGCTGGTATAGAGGTCCTGGGTTCGAATCCCGACTGGTAACGGGAAATCTTTCATGAAAGGGGAGTAATTTACATGGTCACAAGGATTTGGTTGATTAGACTTTAATTATATTAAGATCTTCATTGTATCCACCCTGTCATATTCACTTTCGTCATTCTCTCATCTTATAGGTACATGGAAAGAGCCTCAACGAAAATAATGTACGATTAGTACATTCTGGCATCCCCTGGGCATCGTTACCTGCTTTAGTACTGGCAAATCATTCCGCAAACTGAGATACAGATTGATAAAGCCCAGACATGACATTATTATTATTATTATTATTATTATAGGAGCATAGATGACTATCTAACCCATGGGCTCTAGATTAAGATGAGTTCTAACACAACCCTGAAGAGAGAAAAGAAAAGGCCACCAACAGTCGTGATTCTAATTTCAATGTTTCCAGGACAAAAGTTTGCTTCACTGCGCATTTATCCAACCCTTTAAAACATAAATTCAAAACGACAGAATTAATAGGAGTTGTTTCGTTTGGGAGAAGAGCAAGGTTTAGTGATGTCTCACTAGTACTTTAAGACCTTGGCCCTTTTCGGAGCTGCATATTTTATCCACACGACTGAGATTCGCACGCAAATACCGCCCTTTCCAGTCGGAGCGATTGTTCAGTTCACTCCAAGTTAGTTATAATAAACAAGAGAACCTGTCCCTTCCACCCCCTCCCCCCTCCTCCCGTGTTTCCCTCATCTCATCAATATGCTAATACAGGATCTTCTCTCCCTGCAACGGATAATTGGGATGTACTTCCAGAGAGACACGCGTCTGAATAAACGTACTGGAAGACATCGACTAGAACAGCGAGAAATTTCTTTACTGGTACACGGTAGGGAAAAACAATCCCATCTGGAGCCGATGGTGTTTTCTTGGGAAGCACAAGTATTACGAGATGGGTGCTAAGACTCCCCCTTAACGTTCGATGGTAGTAAACGTAAGCTAAAGTCAGTTTTTTTTGTTTTTTTGCAGTTTCTATAGCGGTTCACTGTACAGAATTTCTATCTCTTATATCTTAATAAATACCTTTACTAAAAACTCGTAAGATTTTTGTGGAATGAAATAACAAACATTGTTTCAGAAACATTTCACTAAATTATTGCACATGAAATAATACACACTGCTATAGAAACATTTAGAAAAGAGGAACTTCTCTGTCCAACAAGGAGTAAATCAATACATTATCGTTTTCAATAAGCTATATGGAAAAATTAATATATTTTATATAGCTCAGAAAATATTTGTTTTATAAAAATTAAATTATTATAAAAGATTTTTATTTGAAATTTTAATACAACGATATGTTATTCCATATCTCAAATAGTGTGTGGTGGGGGGGAGGGGGGGTTTATTATCAGAATTAGATATAAATTTTCCGCTTATGTAAAATGCCCTTAAAATATTTGATAGGAAAATAAGAGTTGCCATTTTGTTTATAATGTTAAACGATGCATAGATACAGAGTATAAGCAAAATTGTTATAGAAAATTTTGAGAAAATCACTTTCTTTCTCTTTTTACCCTTTAGTTAACTACCTTTAGAATGTTGGGGTTAGATATCTAATTCCAGAAAACTCCGGAGGAACTTTTAAATTTTCTACACATATTTTTCTTGACATATTTTGAATATCTGTCACTATCCTAGTGCCATTTGAACAAAAACTTTTTTTTAATTGAGCTACAAAGTCCTGTTAAAATTCCGCAATGTATTAGACATAGTATTCAGGAACTCTTGTGATTGTATGTGTAGAAAATTTAATAAACGCAACTAACAAACCAATGATTGTTTAGATTATAGCTTTATATTTGTTGTATTAGATGCTTATGATTTATTAAAGAAAATTCAAATATAATTGATGATAAAAACTGCTTAGAATCCTTTTGGATCTTCAACCCTGACTTTCAATTGGTGACTTGATTTACTGTAGCAGTCTAGTGTTTAGTCGAATAGCACAGCTAGCACAACGTTCCAAATACCTGCCAGACTCGTTGATTCTCTTATGAATCATTTTAGTTGCATTCGTATCCTTATGTAAGTACATACCTAATAATACCATTAGGCAAAAAAACTGTGCATATATCAACAACTACAACAACAACAAAATCCGTAACTAATTCATCCTCACTAACTTTACCCACACGTCCTTGTCCTTGCAGGCTCCCTTTTCTTCAACAACATCCATACATCAAGTCATACATGCTCTTTTATTCTTAAAACTCTTAGTGTTACTATTTTTCCCATACTCATCTACAACATTTAGCCACGTTTTATATGTCCCATCCCTTCCTTTTGATCCACAAATCTACCTTCGTATGTTTGCTTCGTCAATCGATCCACACTGAAATAAATGTTCCAGCCGATATGACAACAAGAATTTCTAGTTTTTAACAATGGTTCTAGTTTTAAAAATAAAACTCTAATAGACTATATTTGAAAACATGCATATCAGCTATGAAAACTTTATTTTAGAATACATTGTTATAAAAATTAATAATTACACAGAATTTAGACATAAAGATAAACCTCTACATTATTACCACACTATATAACATGAGATATAGGTGACTTTCCCATATCTCAAATAAATTTTAACTTTTATCAAACTTTCTTTAATAAAACATATTATTATCAAATTAGAGAGTAAATACTAATTTACATTATTTACTAATTACATTTTTTAGACTAACATTGTTTTATCGATCATGGGAAAATAGCAAATTGACATGTAGCGATTTTTTTTTTAATTTCAGCTTTTACACTCTCTTTGAAAATATTAAAATTTGAACTTAACATTCTAAATTTTAAAAAGAGTTTTAACATTATTATATATTTAACTCCACTGGATTAATAAAAAACATATTTTCTTTAATTATTTTTCGAAAATGAAACGTCTAATTTCACCTTATACCCGCTTTCTCTCCTCACCCCATCATAAATTAATGCACAGTTTGAGTGAAATTTATTGACAAGATCAATTTGTTCCGCCATACCTTAGGCTTTTGGGTGGTTCTTGTCTTTACTGCGACATGAACTCTATTATCAGTGTGATAAGACCGACAGACACGTACACGATACCGACAGGTGACAAGTTAGGTGATATGACGAACTGACCGCTCAGACAGCGTACATTACAGGGTTTGTTTCTGATGGACTGAAAAATTATTCGTACAATGCATTTGTTCCCGAGAGGAGCGAATACAGGTCTACCACCAAGAACAGGGGTATAAATATGAACTATGAAAACACAAAGATTGTAAACATTACGACTATTAAAAACATGATTTTTAAAGATATGGACCCCGTACACGTGACCAAGCCTCGAAAAATTTAAAAGAAAAAGAGGTCCCATCGTCGTCTCTGAGATAGAGAGAAAAAACTATAATATTGTATTCACTAAACGTAGGAGATTAAATAACAACACATACGTACCTCGCGGCTATAGTTAGATCAATTTTTTTCTCTCTCTGATTTCTAGTGACTGGTGGAATATTCGTTTGAAATGTAGTCGTTTACGCCAAACACAACTTCGCAGAAATAATCGTCAAGGCATTGAAAACGTTATAAAATGTAATCGTGTTTGTACCTATTCCCCTCTAAAACATTGTAGAACTAACACCAGTTTTATGATAGTGTAGGAAGAATTTAATGACGACATAATTTTAACAATATCAAGACTAGACGTAGACCACTCTACTGTGAAACTACCACACAGAGAAACAGGGGCGATAAAGCTATACACAAATGTGAAAAGTGGCTGCTTTAATGAATTCTGTCCAATGGATGGTGCCCTTATTTGCGTACAGATTAACACATGGTATAGAAATTATCAGGCGTCTGACCAAATATATATTGAAATGACGAAACTACTAATGGATGACATTGAATAATTTGGATGACATATCAAATTGAAAAAACGTACCATCATACGTCGACATCTTTCATCTTTCTCTGATTCTAATGTCATCTTTATTAAAGTACAAAAAAATAAATATAAAAGCCTTTTCCCCAATTATAGCCACGACATTTTCTGCAGGTCTTTACTTGAAAAGTTCGTACAAATGAAACGTATAACCTCCGTGCAGGCATTTAGTTAAAATAAATATTTCTATTATATTACCATCAGGTCCCTACGGTAGAATATCTCTGCGATATACTCTGACTCTTCACCACGGAATATATATTTTGGCCGGGGTTATAGACGAAGACTATCGCGGTAATATTTGCGTATTACTCATTAATCACGGTGACACTGTTTTTACAATTAAAATGGGCGATAAAATTGCTCAGCTAGTGTGCGTGAAAATTAATTACACTAGAGTTGAACACACTGATTCACTATCAAACACTCAAAGAGGGGAGGGAGGATTTGGATCGAGTGACACCACTATAAAAGACCGAGTCATTGGTCATTGTAATTTAGTATAATGGATAAAATCAACGCGTCCATACGCACGTACTCTTTGAAGCAGGATTTGTGTCTGATATCTGCCACTGAGTTAAATAATGTACCTATAGAATTTATTAAAGCATACGTTTGTATAGATATCAACCGCGCTTGAGATTTACTCTATAATAAGGGGCTAACAAAAAGTGATGGACTGCCGTCCATTAAGAAAATATGTCGACAATGTCTAACATCATCGTAGACAAAATAAAAGCAATAAGGTGTTAAATCTAGTGGGACGTTTACACGCCGACATATTTAATATTTCACTATTTCTATTGAAAAATGTATCCTAGTGCGTTATATTAATTCGCAACAAAAGAGAGTTAAATCTGCTCACCGACGTGGGAAATTTAAATACCGACGTCCGGTTAAAAATTTTAGATCCGACCCTGATTGTCAAACACGTAGAAGTTTCGCCCACTAGTTCCCTCACTATAGAAAATACAATATTACGAAAACCGGCCCAATACCACATCAATCGGGTGGGCGTCAAGTCTGTGAGCCTAAACAATGTTATCCAAGGGGTTATCTCTAAAATAGTTTTATTCACTATGAAGTCTAACGATGCGTTTGTGGGCAGTTTGAACACAAATCCGTTTCATCTCATTCAAATAAACCTGGATTGTTTCATCCTATATGCAAACGGTATCCAAAAACATTTGCCCATTTTGATGAATTTTGACAACGTCGGCACGTCCACCCTTGCCTATGACACATTGTTTTTGGGATTGGGAATACACCACCAAAACAACGGACAGTTAATCACTCGAGACATGTTCAATAAAAGTTACTTTATGCTGGCGTCTGGCTTGACTCCCGACAGTCCAGGACAGGACTCGCACACCAGCCTTTAGACAGAGTTGAACATGAGATTTGAGTTACCGTTCAAGATAGATATTGATACCACCATAATCTCTTTGTTCTACTGTGAATACCAGGGGACGGTGTTGATAGATACTAATCGGAAAGTGAAAATTAATTATCATCACCATAAATTCGCATTAAATAGACACACTACTGCAGGGTCAAATTTCATTATATAAAGGGACATTTCCTTGGGACAAATTCCCGCAGAATTTTACTCGTCCCGCCTTATTTGTGGTCAATATAGTCCCTCACACTAAACCCTGATCCCATTGGGTGGTTCTATATGTTTCCAAATTTGGGGAGTATTTTGATACATATGCCAGACGACCGAGCATAGCGATGATTAGACTCATGAATAAAAACTAGAGACGATGGACGTACAATAGAAAATGACTCCAAGCCATAGCGTTTGGTGTGTGTGGCCACTATTGCTTCCTGTATGCCATTGCCAAGGCCGCTGGCTGGAGCCTGAGGAGATTCAAAGACCGGTTCTCCGTAACTGACTTGCCTTCACGCTGTTCAAAGTCATTTTACCAGCTGTCCAAGGTGTACGACCAGGGGTGTCCAGACGTGTGTTTTAGCATAGATATAAAAGGTATACTCTAATTTTATTTAATCATTTGCATTCAATTATCTGACAGATGAACATCATCATGTGGGCCATCTTTGATTTTTCATTTATCGTCAACTCAAAAAAGGAGTGGGTGGTCACCGAGCTAGCGATAGTTTTCATCGACGAGAAACAATCCTCGTGCCATCAATTCAATAAAACCACCGGACTTTGCTACTCCAAATTGGCTCCAATTCTAAAGAAAAATTTAGATAAAGCCGTCGTAACTTACGCATATAATAAACAAAAAGGTAATTTCTTGTCCCGTCTCACAGGGCGGACATTCATTCCTCTACGCGAGGACTATAAATATCTCTTTGTAGATTTGATTAATTCCAATTGTGGGGGATGTACCAATCCTTGTCACATCACCCCGTGCACGTTAAAAAAATGCAAACGCCTTGGCGCGATTCGTCAGATTCCACGTCGTCGAGAAATTATATTAATTTTGTCCAACCAGCGAAGACGATGACGACGATACTAGCTTTAATTGTGACGGCTGTTGATTACAGGTCATCAGTCTAGACACAGACAGCGATGGAGAAGGTGACGTGCAGCGGTAATGTGGTGGAGGACAATCTCCCGTCCGTCGCCAAAGATTGACCCGAGGATTCACAACCGTCGTTTGCGATCAAGACTCTACCTAAACGACAAACAGAACAAACACGTAGCGGTGGGTCTCTTTCCTGACCGCAACTTTTACGCCCACGTGATGTTTTCGTCAATTTTTAAGCGTCTAATACTTACCGTTTTCTAATGAAACTTTTTCGTTAAATAAATGCCGTTTTGGTCCGACTGTGTGGAGATCTGTTTAAACTTTGAGTCGAACATGGAAGACTTTAACATAGTTGTGAAAAAAATATTCTGCGTGTGGAAATTGTGCTTAAGTGAGAAAAACATTCAGATATACTTGTCTACGGACGAATTGAAAACTCTGTACTGTCTTGAAAAATATATCACACGTCATATAAAATATCTCAACCACCCTAATGTATCGGTATTCATAGTTTGTCGACCCCTCCGATCCTATTCCATAATTTGAATATCTATCGTTGTTTGACGATTTTTGTATTTTTATGCATAGTAATAATAAATGGTGAAAAATGTGTATTTTTTAAATAATAATCATAAAGTGTATATATCTTTAATTTCTCGTAATATTTCTAGTCTTTTTTTAAATGATATATTTGTAGTAAGAATTATATAACTTTTAAAAATATATAGGTTTATCACTTCGAAAGAGTATATCTAAATATGACGTCATTTATAAACATAAGAACCACAGTATTGGTGGATATGGATTTTTGTGCGTGGTACAACATTAATCGGCGTCAGAATCAAAGTCACAGTTTTATGACGTCACACTCTTATGACGAACAAAATACTAAACAATGACATAATTAAACAACATAACCACAGTTTTGGTGGATATGGTGTTTAGTGCGTGGCTTAGGATGAATATAAAATTCATTCAAATCTGATATATTCACGTCATGCTCTTATGATGTCACAGATTTATGACAAACAAAATACTAATCAATATTTTAGTCGAAAAGTACCCACATCAGTCTAGGACGAATATAATAACTCATTCAAACCTGATTTATTCAATTAATAGCTGTCATTCTCTTGTGACGTCACTTTCATACGTCGCATACATTATTTAAATACATCTTACATAGTTATACCTACCATATTCGTACTTCCGGTCGACTATATATACCCGGGCTATTACTACTCTGACTCATCGATGATCACGCCTACTTAACGTCACGTTTATTTGGTTTTGTTTATCACTGATGGATCAGGATTCGAATTCCAGCCGGATTTTTCCTAAACTGTTTATCCTTCTACTCAGGTAAAGGTATAAAAAAAAACACCATTAGTACACTCGTTTGGTATTCGAACTAAGTGAACTAGACTAGAAGAGTCTGACATTCAGTCCACAAGCTAAGGCAAGTCTATCTCTTCATTTTCATACATTGAGATGTATGAGGCCACATTCTAAATGGGCTCTTATGCTTATAACAACTTTGTAAAAATAATGGGTTTAGTTATTAAAATATAATATTTACTCAACATGATTCTATCACTAAACTTACTAACTTACTTTTTAATCTATGGCATTAGAAACTTGAAGGTTCATTGCAGCACTTACAAAAGTACGCCACCTATCCCTATCTTTTGCTAGTCCTAGCCATTCCACCTCAATATACCCTAACCCTATCTTGAGCTGGTTCTATCCAATCCACCTCATTACACCCTATTCCTATCTTGAGCTGGTTCTTTCTAGTCCACCTCATTACACACTATCCCTATCTTTAGCTGGTTTTATCCAATCCACCTCATTACACCCTATATGTTTCAGGTTCATCCTGATGTTATTCTCCCATCTGCGTTTAGGTCTTTCCAACGATCTCTTCCCATAACGATTTCCTGTCACTACCCTGAACACAATTCTACTGTAGATTCTCCCATTTGCACTGCTTATCCTGCCCACCGTAATCAACGAGACTTGATTGTCTTAACAATATATTGTGATCAACACAGGATATGTAACTCATCATTATGTAACTTACTCTACTTCTCAGTAGCCTTATCCCGTTTTAGATCAAATATATTCATAAGTACCTTGTTTTCGAACGCTTTACAGTCTATTTCGTCATGTAAGGTAAGAAACTACTAAATATATATTAAATTTTCATTACTTTCGTATTAACATATTACTTATTCTATCCTTCGTATTTAATATCGCAATAAATATTGCTGTAATTTCCGTTCTAGTTCATGTTTGACGTATTATAAAATTAACTTTCTTGTTTAGATTTTGTTTTGTGACACTAAACAAAGTGTGACGTATGCCCTTGTTAACTTCAATTCTAGAGCACATCAGTTTCACGAATGAGCTATAATCTGACCAAAATGGATGAGCTTTATTATTTGATTTAACACGAATCATCAACCAAACCAATACATTATGTTCTCTCCCATATGTATGATCAAAACTGAATATTGATTTGTGTTCTCTGAAATCAATTGAATTAGTGTCCATTATCGAAGTGTACAATCATTCATAAATAAGTGAAGATGTGTGTGTGTTTTAAAAAACATTACTCTTCCACAGTTGCGTTGGAAAATTAAACGCAAATCAAATTAAAAAGGAAAAATTCTGTTTGTTAAAAAGAGAAATTCGTGGCGGTTAGTTGGGGGAAAAAATCTCTCATTTGATGGTATCTAATATATCGTTTTTATGTAATGTAATTTTATTGAATTATTGTTCATATTTAAATATTATGAAGACCAAGAATAGCTTTAAAATTCAGTGTTGAGGGTTTAACCAATTTTTTAATGCCTACGAGAAAACTTCACTTGAATGCCACTGGCATTCCTGGATCAAATTAAAGACGCTGACTTATTGAAGGGAAATATTTTCCCACTATAGTGTGTCTTATGGGAAACTTCAAAACCACTATAACAATCCTGGAACCCGCTTATGTGACCTCATGGCCTAACGCGCTACTTTCGTGTTAGAATAGACTGCCGATGACGGTGAGATCGAGGGTCGAATCTTAGTCAGGTGTACTGAAGGTGTTTTTTTCAAAAATTGTTTTTCATTCTCCCTCCATGCGAATTCGGGTATACCTCATCTAAATATAGCCTTACTAATCCATAAAACTATTAGCATAATTAGTACATAAGCTTATAACCCGAACAGGTGATAAGACTTGGTACCAAAATAATCCTGAAATATTACATCTATTTTTTTATAACCACGTCCTACCACCCGTTCCGGTTATATTCATATGTACCAGTTACGCTAATGTGTTTAAAGGTGAGTAAGATAAGATTTAGTGTAAGTGTACCAACATTTGCGTGGAGGGAGAATGTAAAACCATTTAGGAAAAATACGCCTTTGGTACACCTGACCAAGAATTGAAATCTAATATTGCCATCATCGGCAGTTATTTACATTACACTTCACTTGTTATGTGATAAAATTGATTAGTTGCCTACCCCATAGGTGCATACAACACCAACTTCGACGTCTCGTCGCACCATGATTTACGTCGCCAACCCCAAGTTAGTTGCGTGTAAATACTTGTTTTGTTACCCCTTACAACCACTATGATTATTTACTTAGAGATCTGAATAGCCGTGTGTGTGTGTGTGTGAATGTAATATATTGAAGAGTATTAAACTTTTTTATTTGAATTTTAAAAATATAAAAATAAAAGATTTGGGATATTTAAATAAATATCTTTTTTTGACTGTTCTGCTCTATTAAGTGAAACCCATTGAAAATTAGATTATTTACTTACAATACCCGTCTGGGCTATTCGTATCGCTACAATGTTTGGTTTAGAATGAGAAAGATAGCATTTAGAAGAATTGTACCGCGCATTTCAACAGAAAGAGGGTGTTAATCCATTTAGGAAAAAACTCCCTCAATGCACTCGGCTGAAATTCAAGCTCCAAACTTCTCCGTCACCCAGACCAGATGAGATTGACGGCTTATACCGCTGGTATTAAAATATGAATGTAGGCCACTTTTTTTTATATTGTATTTGTCTTTAAACGCCCAGATTAAAAACAAATATTGATAAGTACAGTGGTTGCACATATTAATGTATAACCAACTTGATATTATGTTATTGGAATGCCAATGTATTATCCCCCCCTCCCTCCAACCCACGCTCTCTTTCACTCACTTAATGGAGCCTGCAGCAAGAGACTTCCTCCGACAGGAATTTCAAAGGCAAATGACGTCATCAATCGAAATTGAGTGTAGTCGTGCTGACAAAAAAATTGGGATTCGATTTTACCGTGCGTTCATTTCCATTTGCTGCGATATAGAATGAGAGTCCCTTCTCCTCACCATCCCCTCTTCTACCCCGTTCCAAAGCAGAGGGAAACAATTGAATCGCGTTAATAAAGCCGAGGGGGTTGAAGTGGCAAGGGGACCTGTTGATCATTCTACTACTTCGGTATTTGTTTGTTCTTTCAGTGAAATAAAAAAAAAATCCATAGTATTCTTTTTTTTTTAATGGATTTTTGCCAGGGCTTTCCAAAACACGAGAATTTTTAAGAAAAATAGTAACGTATTCTGAAAATTTAAAAATAACACCTGGACACTGTAATAGAACCCTGGACCCGCATCCGGGTGTCATTTTTCAATTTTCAATGTTATATGTTACTATTTTAAGAATCAAATAGCCAAAACTATTATTTATGCTTTTTTTAGTGAGGATTACTCCATATTGATATCATATTCTGAAAATTGAAAAATGACATCTGGACACTGGAATCCAACCCTGGACCCGCATCCGGGTGTCATTTTTCAATTTTCAAAATATGATATCTATATGGAGTAATCCTCACTAAAAAAAATGATAAATAATAGTTTTGGCTATTTGATTCTTAAAATAGTAACATGTAAATTAAAGTGTTTGAGGATGTTTCTATTAAATAACTGAAGCATGGCTTAATCTTAAGCAATGCGTATATTTTTTTAGCTTCTGATCTTACTACCCATCCAGGCTATACAAATATGTAGGCCTACTAGTGTTTTAGGTATAAGTAAGGTTGAATTTTGAGGAAGTGTACCCGCGTTTATGTGGAGAGCGAGTGGAAAGCCATTTAAGAAAAGCCACCCTCGGTACAACAAGCTTGGGTTTGAACCCCGATCTCCCCGTCATCAGCAGAACAGTATGTTGCGAAAGTTACGCCTTAAATCATGTGGTCATCGAAGTGAGTCAATGTCTACATTTGTATTCCTGGTCGTAGACATTTTAAATAATAGGTCTATATGTTATTAATATTCCTATTTATTTTTATGTTTTATTAATTGGTTCCGTAGCCAGTCTAAATAACAATCCTAATAGTTCAATGTTAAAAATCATTAATGATTCAATATTTTGGCTCAGTGCTACACATTTGTTTCTAATGTCCTAGCTGGTAAATGTATTTATGAATAAGCTTTTACATTTAAATATAAATTTTTATTGACCTCTTTTTTTAACAAATGATACTGAAAATTACTTTTAAAAAAATTTCCCCGCATCATAATACCCGTCCGATACATATTTCATTTTTTTAAGTGATGTCACACAATGTTATTTTACAGCACAGGTTTTCTTTAGGTAATAAACGATGCGTATTAATGTGTAAATAACTAAATTTACGGATGTTGTGGACATGTTTCCTTTTTACGCTACCAGTTCTAACGGACTCGGTATGACACATGAGGTATTTAGAGAAAGTGTACCCGCATTTTCGTGGAATAAGAGTGGCTAACCCTTTCGGCAAATAAAACAGCTTTAGTAAACCCAGTCGGTATTATAACTGCCATCTCTAGCGCCATGAAAAACCCGACTAGACTGAGCTTACCATTTAATTCACATAATCACCGATGTTAATTTAAGTTATTGTTATTATAACCATACCCGCCTCGGTGGCGTAATTAGCTAACGCGTTAGTCGTGTAGAGCCCGACTTCTGAGGACGGGGAAATCAAGGTTCGAATCTAGGTCGGGTGAACTGGGAGTGGTTTTTCCTAAATGGTTTTCCACTCTCCCTCCACGCAAATGTGGGCTCACTTCCTCTAATTCAACCTTCCCAATTCCTAATCCATTAGCGTAATTAGTACTTATTATTATTATTAGCACCGCGTCTTACTACCCATTCGGGTTATACGCACTTACGCTAATGTGTAATGGTAGGGTGATTGTGAGATGAAATGGAGAACCTACAGTTTAACGTGGAATCCGAACCACGGTGGAGGCCTGGCATTCCCCACATTCACAAGATGTCTTGTCAGAGGTGAAGGAAGGATTTGGTAATCAGATAAATTTGTGCCAGGACCGGGGATTGAACCCCAGCCGCCAGCACAGAAGTCCGACACCTTACCCCTAGACCACCAGGTCACCGACAATTAGTACTTAAGCGTATAACTCGAACGGGTAGTAAGACGTGGTGCTAAATAATAATAATAATAATAATGTTATTAATATTCCTTTCAGGTCTTGATTGAATTTTATCTTTATAAAGACATCAAACACCGCACTATAAATTATTTGGTTATCTTAATTGGATGCGTTAAAAGTTAGAATTTGGAATGTCTTGTCAGTACTTTACAAAAAATAAATAAAAAGGAACAAGTAAAGTAGTCTCTCCTCTTCTAGTCTTAAGAGTACGCTTGGAAGCGAAGCAGGCCGACAAGACAAGGCAAGTTAAATGTCTACGATGAACTCTTCCAGCCCTGGAAAGCAGAACAAATGCCTCTAGAGCACCTCCCAGGCCATTACACAATATACCATCAATTACACTTTACTGTTTCATTTATCCCAAATAGGTCAATAAATCACGGGAGTCTCAGCGGAGTACAGTCGCTTCAAATTACCTAATGAACCTCGCAACATCCCGCTCACAAAATTTTGCTTCGTAGTCTTTATATGCTTAATTATATTCGAACTATTTTTTTGATTGCTTTTTCTTATCCGAGGTATCCACAGTTAACACCACGTCTTACTACCAGTTCGTCTTTTGTGCATATATACTAATCACGCCAATGTGTTAAGGATGATATAGTTTGAATTTTAGGAAGTGCACTCACATTTGATTGGAAAGACATAGTGGAAATACATTCAGGAAAATCATCCAGACTGTGACTTAAACCCTAATCTACCCATCATTGCGTGTCAAGTATACTGTGAGAGTGACGTCTTTGACCATTCGTCCACAGAAGTAGGTCGCATACAAGGTGGGATGTTGGGGAATGCAAGCTAAGGGCATTATAATTGCAGTTTTTATAATCATCAACAAATCATGCTTTCCATGGTGATGTAAATAAAGACACAGATGAACCACTGCGCGTACAAGAGAAAAGTTGGAAAGTCAGATTTTTCTCGTAAGCTACTATTTTTGCCTACATCATCGACCCCTAACCTTTAAAACTTGGAAAAATCGGATTTTCATTGAAAGCTTCTATTTTTTTATGACATCCTTAACCCATAACTTATGAAACGTGGGAAAATAGGGTTTTCGTTGAAAGCTACTGTGTTTTTTTCTGGTATTATGTGCCTTTAATCTTTAAAATGATTGATCGTTTGTCAAAATAGGTTTAGTAGTTTCATAGTAGTTTTAATTACCAAAAATGGGTTTATCAAATGATATAAATAGGTATTGTTATAATTAATTGAAACTAACGTCACCTAAGATTCATAAAATGTTCAACTGTTAGCAGTCGTCTGGGAAACAAGAAAAGGGACAGATCTACGAGCATTGCATTTATTAAGAGACAGTATCGTGTCTTTTACCAAAGGTTCCTCAGCCCTGCATTCGGCTAATTTAGCTCTAATCAGTTAACAACCAAGACTAACTTAATAAACCTAGTCTTAAAAACCTATTCTGAGTGAGTTAGTGGGTTACAAACCATCCATTTATATTCTACACAGGGACTGAGACGAGAGGGAAGCACGCATAAAGTTGCCGGTACAGTTTGACTAATTAGTTAAAGTCGGTGTTAAACTTTATATCGTCTGTAATGAAGAATTTCATGAGGACATAGCTTTGTTGGAACGCCCAATGATAAGAATTCAAAATGTTAATAATGTATAGTGTAATGTTTAAAGTAGGATAGTTTAATATATAGTTAACTAATGGTGCGACATAGTTGTAGAGATTTTCTCATATTACAAAGTATTATACCTTGGATTTTTAAAAAAAAATAGGTTTTCAGTAAACAGACCTGAGTAAGTTTTCATCAAAAAACAAACATAACAATTTTCAAGTGTTGAAAATCAGCTATTTAAAAAGAAACTTAAAATGATTTGGGTTTGAAGTAGACTCTAGTAAAATATATATTTTATTAATTTTATTATTATTACTATAAATCACCGTGTACTATCTTTTTAGGTTTTATGCATATATGATAATTACTCTAATGGAGTAGGGATGATGTAGAAAGTATTTTAGAAGTAATTTTCCCTACTTTGCTTGGTAGGAGAGTAGAAAACTATTCAAGAAAAAACACCCTCAGTACATCCGACCTGGATTTGAAGAACCCATGATCTCCCTATCTTCAGCACACCAGTCTAACATGAGAGTGATGCTTTAGACTGTTGGCCACTGAAGAATACATCTTAGGAGCCATTTTCAAAATAAAAAAAAATATTATCTTCTAAATTTGGTAACAGTCTTTATATTAATGAATTTTAGAAAAAGTCATGATATATTTATTATTATATGTCATTTAAAATAATCCCTAGATAACAATTACGTTGAACAAAACCATTAGCGCTATTTTCAAATGTTTTAAATTTTTCGAAAATAAGTCATCAGAAAACTAGGCTTAGACAAATTGTTCCTTGAAAAACAAGAAAAAAAAATTATTTATAATCTCAAACACTCCCAAAATATGCATTTTAAACAAAATTGTTAAAACTATTTTCGAAAAATTTCGAATGAAAAAAAATTACTCATTTGTAATCTACCCTTAATTTGATGGTTTGTTTGAAAATCAAACAAATATATTCCGCTGTATAGCCATATAGCATATAAATATCAATTTTGAACAAAATACATAAATCAGTTCAGGTCTAGGCCCAGTGAGTGGCAGACAGAATTGTATTTTTAGTCCGGGTTCACAAACATAGATCGTTGTTAAGTTTAATCATAATCTTTATAGGTGAAAAACTTAATGATTACAATACTTTATTTTTTTATCAGAACATAAAATCGAGGCCTACATTAATTAGATGTAAACAAATTACAAATAAAATAATTTGAAAACCGACCTAAATCGGTTGGGTGGGCCCGTGGGCTCTATAGTCGGGTTTATCTGGTTTGACGGTGACGGTGTTGATGTTAAAATCTTGGCTGGGTTTATGTACTAGGGATGTTTATTCATAAAGAGTTTTTCACTCTTCCTCCACATAAATTCGGATATCTATTTATTTACCTGTATTTATGTATGATTAGACATCTAAATTCTTTAATTCTCTTTTTGCTATCTTTATTTATTGTTTCTCTATTTTATATTTTATTTTCATTCATTTATTTGAACTATATAAGAGTGTGGCTTTTTATATTTAACTTACTGCCTTAAATCTAGCTTAAAAAGAATGCAGTTTTTTTAGCACTACGTATTTACTAATCGTTCGAGCTCTACGCATATTTTTCTAGTATTGATTTTATCTACGACACAGAGACCATATTTTATATATTTCTTAAGGAAATTTTTACATCCCTATTTCTTTGAAGTCTGAATAAATCCGTACGTTCCGTCTGCTATCCTGGTTTTTTCTGATGAATATGTTATTCTATATAACGTTAATACCAAGTTTCAACTATATATGACTTAATTTGTACGTTGCTTTAGGCGCCGACTTAACTAAACTCTTGTGAGGGCCGGGCCCAATGGTTTCAATTTTATGCCAAAAATATTATAGTTTTAACGTCATAAGGGAAAAATACACTTAATCTACATTTTAAGTTTTTTATTGCATCTAAAAAGGTTTATAGAAGCTAACATAATAATGTCACCTAACATTCTGCAGTAACATACATTTTATTACACAAACGGATTGCTTATAATAGAAAAAAAGAATACAGTTTATATAATTTGAACTCGTCTTTTCTTATGAGCATGTTTCACACAGTAAAATTTCTGTCACTGCAGGATCTTACAAAGTTGTATTTTAAAAATGTAATTCATATCAAAATTCGTAATAAAAAAAATTAAAGTCCTTATCAATGTGTATCATTCGCCAATAAGGTTAACAGAAAATCCAGTTACATGGTTTGCACGTTAACATGCTTTTTTTATACTCTTAAAGCTTCTACAATTTTGAATAAGCCTAATTTATAATTTTACAATACAAAATTTTGACAGTGAGTAAAATACAGTAATAACTATTATTTGCTAAAATATTAAAACTGAATCGTTTTTTATAAAAGAAGGTAACTTCTTTATTTTAATTGGCTAGGCTACTACAATGTTAAACTAAGATTGTTCACGGTAGGAAGAGCTTTCTAGGGAAAATGCTTTGAAGAATTTCTCAGAAACTAAAAGTCTAATTAGGTTTAAATCTTTACATTCACAAGAAATATAATGTTTCTTCACGTATTGGAATAAAATGGTAATAAAATACAATCCTTGTAAGTAGTAACTTAACCTGTGGTCGACAAGAAGACCCCCCTAGAAATCCCTTCCTACCGTGAGCAGCGTATAGTACTTCCACTCTGTCATCACATGTGTGTATTCATATCACCTGTAAGGGATATATCTTTAGAAGGCTATCTTCTGTAAATCATGGCTTCATATTATAGAAAATATAAATTAAGCATGCAAAGCCAGAAAAAATATATAACAATTTAACAATTCAATTTCGAGGGAGCCCAGCCCCTCGTGACAACAATTGGGGGGCCCCAAAACACTCGGTGCCTATATTGCTTCAACCATTTTGGATTCACCATCTTGAAGGTTTCAAGTTTTGAATATTTTTTTTATAAATATGGTATATACTCCATAGCGTTCATACCAAATTTAGGCTCTCTAAAGCAGTGATTCGCAGCCTAGGGATCACTGAATTTCTTTCATGGATGACAAAAAAAAAGGTAACTTCTACTCTTTGTAATCCTGTAAACAAATGGTATGAGTAGTAAAATGACTTTTGCTATTGACATTTGACAGCCCTGGAAATATTTATAGAGGGCCATACATTCCCCGTAAACGTAAAAGTTGTAAGAGAATAAGGCCTTACACAAGTAGGAAGAAAACGTTTATTTAATTTGCATCTTGACATGTCTTCTAAACAAAATAACTCCTCAGTGGGGTCGCACCCACAAAATAAAAAAAAAAATTGAAAACCTCTGCACTAGGGTAACGTTTTTCAAACTGTGCTCCGCTATTTCAGTATTTGTGAGACAATTTTATGTATCCGTTATTAGTTTTAGTAAATCGCATCGGTAGCTAGGACAGACATATTTTAATTTGGTAATATAATAAAGGACATTTTCCAAAGGAGCAGCCAGAATATGTCAACTATTCTGGGTGTTTTACTATTCCAATTGTAAATTTTTTACGGTCTTTATTGAATGCTCATTATATACGTTTTAAACATAACTAAGAGGACTCCATAGTTAATTATTCCATGTCAAAGGACTACTTCAGTCTAAAACGATTGTGAAACCCTGCTCTAGGCTACCTGTAAGTTGTAGAAATAATCCTGCAGAGACATACAGGTACCATATGGATTTTATATCTGTAGATTACACTAATGTGTTAGGGAAGAAGGTTTTATGATAGAGGAAGGAGACTACATTTGCATAGAGAGAGCGCTTGGAATATCAGAACGTGTGAATGTGGGGAATGCCAGGCCTCCACCGTGGTTAGGATCCCACGTTAAGCTGTAGGTCCTCCATTTCATCTCGCAATCACCCTACCATTACTACATTAGCGTAAGTGTGTATAACCCGAACGGGTAGTAAGACGTGGTGCTAATAATAATAATAATAATAATAATAATAATAATAATAATCAGAACGTGATTTCGAGCAACTTTATCGAGCTTCTGCTCTGTGTATTATTGTTACTGTCCGAGAAAAGGGTTGCGCCTGGGTTGATAGAGGGGGGGTAGTTGCACGTGCAGCAATGGTCTAGCGATACAAGGGTGTGTGGGAAACCATTTAGGAAAAATCACTCTTACCACATCTGACCGGGATTCGATCCCTGGTCTCCCGGTCATCGGCAAGCCTGAATATTATGAGAGTGGCGCCTTATACAAGGGGTTTCAAACCCGTCACCCACCAGCCCTCTTGCATACGCCTACCAAGATATTCATACTTTAATTTAGTTCCCTTTGAAAATAAAAAATAGGCAAAATGTATGGATACATTTTCCAAACATGTAAAGTTGTCAAGAATTTTAAGAAACGTATTTTTTGACAGAAATATCAATGGTGGGCCATCAAAAAAGTTGGGTGATGTATTAAATCAAAGATTTGCACAATTTTTTGTAATTTAGTTAATGATATATTTTTATGATCCAATTAATATCAGTATTATTGCCAAATATATTAATAAAATGTACGGAATGAATGTTGAAGAATTGGAATCGGAGATTTCGGAACTACAGAACACCTTATCCTTTAAAATATATCGCCATACAAACAAACATTTTTGGAAACTAGTAGACCACACTAAAGTTCCTTTGCTGAATCTTAACAATTAAGATCAAACCATATTTTAGATTATAATTTATGTGCGAATCAGCATTCTTTATAGTTAAAATTGTTATTATTATTATTATTATAATTATTATTAGCACCGCGTCTTACTACCCGTTCGGGTTATACGAACTTACGCTAATGTGTAATGGTAGGGTGATTGTGAGATGAAATGAAGGACCTACAGTTTAACTAAATCTGTGCCGGGACCGAGGATTGAACCCCGGCCGCCAGCACAGAAGTCTGACACCTTACCCCTAGACCACCAGGTCACCGTTAAAATTGTTGAAATGACACATAGATCTCTCCTTTCAGATGCTAATCCAAGGGACTGTCTAAGAACTGTATTGTTAAATTATGATACAGACTTTATAAACATAATCAGTGAAATGCAGTTCCAACCATTACATTAAAAATCACATGTTAACATAATTTTTCTGAATGTTCCATTAAATGATATTTTTTTTAAGATAGTGTGACTTAATGTAGTCCCTAAATAAATTGTCTATATTAACCAACCTGTATTTAATTTTTTTTTAAACATGTAATTCATATGCATCCGTGAAAAAGCTCAGAAATTCAAATGCGCCCTTGGTAACACAAAGGTTGGCGACCAACACTGGGCTTAGACCATTCGGTCACCGGAGCGGGTGCTTGAAAGTGAAACATATTATTTAAAATATCAGTATAAATAAGCCTACTGTTGTCAACATTTTTTTTCTATCCCTCATAAAAGTCTTGTGGGTGTGTCGTTAATAAATCACTGTGCTAAAGAGATGTCGTGTTAATATCGACTCCATATCAGTCAGTCATAAAACCATTGTAGGCTGGTTGCTCCCCGTCAGCTAGCTGGCTGGTCGTTAATGTCACGCCTTCTGGCGTATAATAGCCTGTCTGTCGAACATGGGGATTATTAGCTCAAGGGTGAAAATAAACTACCATTTACTTTATCATGAAGAGAAACTGGCAGCCTCTGTGATCTAGTGGTAAGAGCTCATGGCTACTGATACGGAGGTGCCGGGTTCGATCCCGAGCGCTTGCAGATATTTCTGTAAAGCATTGGCTTTGTGACGGGGTCAACTCTGCCTCATGAAGACAAATAAGGCGCTACTTAAATACACAAGTAGCGGCTCTGGTCTAGAAAATTAAGCTCAACGGCTGACCCCATGACATCTTCTATACACAAATGTTGGCACTATCTTATCCAAAATGCTGTGCCCACTCGGTTGGTATAGCTCAATTGTTAACTGACAGCATGGAGTTTTTTTAAAAGAGAAAGTATTGTAACCATGAAAATTCTCGGAATTATGAAGAACTATTTTACCCTCAAATCCAAATCCAAAGTAGTTTATACAAATCTGTATGTTTATTATTCTAAAAAAAAAGTAGTTTATACAAATTTGTATGTTTATTATTCTAAAAACAAAAGCTGTTACTTTACTGATGAGTGATGACTGAGGATTGATTTTATTTTAATTATGCCACAAACTATAGTAGATTATAATTATGATAACGTATTTACGATTGTGTTGGTCTATCGTGGCTATTTCTTAGCAGTTGTTGTATGAACAACACTAAATTATTTGTATTATATACTTTTGTAAATCAGGAGCTTCAATATCTATAAATTCGCATCGGTGGGCAAGTAGACTAAGTGTCAGGCTCATCTGGTCCGGTTTGTCGGTGATGAAAATATCGAGGCTATAATCCTGATTCGTTCTATTTGGGTTTATTTTCAATTTTTTTCTCCGATTCTACTTCCATGAAAATGTGGGTATATTTCCTCTAAACTCTATCTTCTTAATCCCTACTCTACTATCGTAGTCAAAATACTTATAAATAGGATGGGTGTTACGGAGTGGAGAAGAGAAAACAATGAAAATATCAAATATTTAATTTTTATTATTACTAAATACCTTGTTTGATGTATAATTTTTATAATAAAGCATTGCTTGCTTTTATGTTCATATAATAATCCTGAATATCTAGTTATAACTTAATAAGATCACCCAGGGGAAAATATGTATTTAAAGTTTATTTAAATTTACAAAAATCAAATTTACAGTACAAGATGAAATAAAATGTTGAAATGTTCAGAGTCTGTTATGGAGGTGTGGAAATTGTTAGCTACAAATGAGCGATCAATTAGGATCACGTGCTATCAGGTAACACAGCCACCATCGACCCGGTAGGTCCTTATGCTGCCAAATGTACAATGACAGGTCCATCACAGACTCTGCCTTAAAACATGAGTGAAGAATGAGCACGGGAAGATCCTGGATAGCTCAGTTGTTAGAGCATTGACGTACTAAGACAAAGGTATCGGGTTCAATCCTTGTGTCCAGGTATAATTTTTCAATTCAAAGAATATGATATTTAAATGTAGATGTAACTATAATTATCAAATATAATAGTTTTGCTATTTAATTCATCATTAAAACTAATATTTTTTTTAACTTGTCAGAAATCTTCTAATAATTTTCGCCTAATTTTTTTTTTTTTTTTGAAACAATATTCATAGAAATATCAAACAACTTAAATAATGCTGGAATTCTAAGCGTCTCACTGCTCTACCATGTAGCACCCTTAAGAGACCACAACTAAAATTGTTTCATACAGAGTTTCTCATTAAACGCCTTCAACTTGGAAATTTGACTTCCTTCAGGGCAAACATTCCAGGGGATAAAACATTAACGGTTATGGGTATGAAGGGTGATCAAGAAGAGCATAAATCCTTTAACTGCTGCGACGTTTATATTTTTAGAGCTTCTTTAAATATTAAATTGAGATATTAAATTCCGTTCCTTTGAACCAACCTTTTGATATCATCATTAAAATGACATAATCTCCTTAGTTTGACTAAAATACGAACGAATATTTATATTTTCTGATTATTACTCCCCCCACCTTCCCACTTTGTAGGGTTTGCAAAGAGATAAAATACGCGTCTCCATTCTTCTTTAAGAAACGTCTCAACAGTCACATTAAACACATTTTGCTGGGTCAACATATGACGTTTGGTGTTTAAAAAGTTTTAAATAAGAATACATTACTCTGAAAGCTGGTATCACAAATAGTTTGGTTAGAATTAAATTCTAATTATTTTCAGTCAAACTTTATAAATAACACATTATTAACTAGCGAAACATTTCTATTTTCCTATTTAATGAATTAAGTTCAACCAAATATGCACCAATTTGAAGAATAATCATTTATACATATCTTTAATTTACATTTGAGCTACTTGTTTTAAATCTGAACCACTATGGTGTCTAAATCAATATTTTCTGGTGGTTTCAAGGAGAGAGACATTGAATGCACCAAGCATTTTTGGAGTGGAGAGAGGGGTAAATTCTAAGAGTTTCTCAAAAATCACGAAGTGTGCGCTACAAACATAGTCAACCGGAATACGTTAAAGTTTCTGTCTGAGGATGAGATATGATAAAAAATAGTTTATGAGATTATCAACAATACCTAAGTATAAATTATAATAAATTTAAAAATTGTTACTTAAAAACATTGTTTTGTCTATATTTACAGTAATAACTTGTGGGGATGTAGGGAACGCGAAAAAAGGCTAGTGTTTTTGCAGGTTTTTTTTTTTCAGTTTGTATAGACAAACTTTTTTTTTTGTCAAAATAAATCAAATATTGCACCAATATAAACAAAGTATAATTTTCTTCACACGGTGATATCAACAGTTGTTGAATATCAGGAGCATAGCGGCATTAAATTAGAAACATTTTAAATTAAGAGGAAGTTGTCATTAAATTCCATTACATTCTTGAAAGATATTCAATAACTGTTGATATAATTATGTGAAGAAAATTAAACTCGGTGTTTCTACTGGATAAATATTTGATTTATTTTCGTTTTAAAATAAAGTTTTGCTATAAATTAATAAAAACACTGACCTTTTATTACGTCCCCTTCATTCCTACCTTCAGGAATATCGATTAATTCGTTTGAATAAAAATATATAATATATAATAAAGCTCTATATTTACAAACATATAATTTTTTTTTAATAATCTGCAAACTTAATTTAAAAAAATCCTTTCTCAATATAAAATATTTGGGAACAGTTTTTAACCAACTTAATTTGGTAGAAGGTGAGTAAACTGATCCTCATCATAATGAAAATCGTGGAATTCCTATAAGAGATCGAAGATAAATACAACAGTTTTTTCCCCTTGTTATTTCTACCCGGTAGGAGAAACAGAGCTACCGGCAGCAGATGTGAGCTCTCATAACAGTACACACGAGAAGATGGGAACATGTAAACAAAAATGCAAGCCACAAAAAAAATCTTCGATTTTATCCATAGATGTTTTTCTGAAATTACAGGGGTTAACTTAGTTTGGTTCGAATTTAATAAAAATCTAAACCGGTCTGTCTGTAGTGATAGCATTGGCATCCAATTGGTTTTCGACGCTTCTCATAGGTGTGACTAGAAAACTTCCTTAGAATTTGAGTTGAGCTTATTTTACTTTCATACATTTTTTACTATATTGGGGTGGATGAGTACACAAGGAAAGGGCTGTGGTTTTTTTCAGTATTTATAGCAAAACTTTTTTTAGCCAAAATAAATTAAATATTGATCCGATATAAACATAAGTGTTTAATTTTCTTTACATGGTGATATTAACGGTTGTTGAATATTGGTCATGAACACAGCGACACTATCTAAAAAACATTTTAAATAAATAGAAAAAGTTCTAATCAAATTCGAGGACACCCTTTACAGATATTAAAGAACGGTTGAGGTGAAGAATAATTAAACTCAAATGTTTCTACTGGAGAAATATATTATTTCTATTGACCAAAAATAGTCTTGCTATAAAAATTGAAAAAACACTGTAGTTTATTCGCGTTCCCTATATCTCCACCTCAAGCCTCATGCAGTTAATTATTTGTAAATACCAAACGCTGTTACAATTAATTGTTAATGATTAGCGAAGCTTTATAGATTGAAATGATCTTTAAAATACGTAACCTATTACAGCTGGATAAAGTATCATATACGTGAACTAGTTAGCTGTTGCCCGTGGCTTTGCTCGCGTGGAAGTTGATTATATACAAATACGAAAATATACATATGTATTTACAGATTAATTTAAAATATTACGTTACATTGATGACCATAACTTGACCTCAGATCAAAAATAATGCAAGTCCGATACAAACTTTCACCCCCTTTTTCATCCCTTATTAAATAAAATTTCCAAAATTCCTGAAACACATATTTATTTGTTTTACGTCAATAACCGAAATACAAGATTTTGTTCATGTAACTTTCAAAATGACGGACTTTCATACATATTATCATACATATTATCATCCCCTATTTTGACCCCTTTGGGGTGGAATTTTCTAAAATCCTGGGTGCCTACATAACAAAATGAATATACAGTCCGAATTTCATGCTTGTAGCCTTGATAGTTTGCGCTCGGCGAAGATGAATCAGTCAGTCAGTCAGGACATGTTATTTTATAATATACGTGAATGTGAAAAAATACATTTGTACATGGGAATAAAGTAATGGCACGCTAAATCAAGGATCGCAGGTTAGATTACCATGTCCAGGTGGTGCCATTTTTCAAATTTACGAATATAGATTGATTGTTGTCAAATATTATCTCGGTATATAGAAGTTATTGTGAAGAACTGGACGGTCGATATCTAAATACCGTGGAAGTAATTTAAACACAAAATTGCAGGGCTGATAGACATATAGGCTGTGTTTGTTCATTTATTCATACAGTTATATCGAAACATGTGGGATCCAATTCAGTGGTGGACAAGAGACAAACAAAAATATTTAAAAAAGTTAATTCAAACATGTGTCCCATTTGACCTTGTTTCCAAGCTATATACAATTGATTCCACTAGACTTTTTGAATACAATACTTGGTATTTATCTACCTGATTACTAGGTAAGTTCCTTGGGTTATTCCAAACACGTGTAAGGTTTTAAGTAGAGAGGAATTCTACGACACGACTGCAGTCTTACATTCAGGCCGAATGTGACCATTTTGGGCGCTTCCTTTAACAGCTTCACATTACTGCAGGGCAAATATTACCATAACTCAGAAACAAAGTCAAATGTGTCACTGTTTGTACCAAGTATTTTTATAGTTGTTTTTGTCTCCTGCTCACCATTGAAATTGGTCCTACATTATTACGGTACACAATGAATATAATTTATATTTATTTGACTTACTTAGCCATCCCCTCCCAACCTGCTAGCTTAACCCCTTTCCAAATCTTAAAACATAGTAAATCATTGTGTTGCTCTAATTTAAAGAAAATCAACAATTTTTTCTGCATGATTTCATTTTTGTTCTTCAGTAAATATTGTAAACCTCGTCCAATCATTCCCTCAGAAGAATGGACATCGGATAGAAAAATATACAAAATTACGTTAAGATTTTATATTATTTGAAGAAAAAAAAAATTGTGCAATATAAAGGAATTTAAAAAACCGAAAAAAAAAATGGCCAAACACTATGACGGTATTATAAGGATGAGTGGTAGGAAGTAAACATAAAAGCAAGTGAGATGGTTAAGAATACGAGTCTTTAAGAATCCCTCCCTTAATTCATCCCTCTCAGAAAACCAACCTAGACGGCCTAAACATTCCTGAGATTCTCGTAGAAGCGTGGCAAGGATTCCTCGCCCGTCGTAAACCACTCCTTTCACTGGGTAAACAATTAAGCCCCCACCCCGCCTTTCCCATTCATTTCCCCTTTCCCTACTTTCCAGCACCCTTGTATCGCTAGAACATCTCTGCACGTTCAATTACCACCTTCTATCCACCCACACGCTGCCCCTTTCTCGGACATTAACAATAATACACACAGCACAAGCTCAATACAGTTGCTCGAAATCACGTTCTTATGTTCCAAGAAGGGAATCAAGAGACCCAATTAAGTGCACTATTTATAGTCTAATTCTGCTTCGGTGGCCTCATGGTCTAATCTAAGACCTCACGCTCACAATAAACTAGAATGCCGATGACAAGGAGATCGGGGTTCAAATTCTGACTAAATGTTAAATGTACTGAAGGTGGTTTTTCCTAAATGATTTCCCAATTTCTCTCTTCCCATGAAAATGCGGGCACACCTCCTTTAAATACAACCTTGCTCGTCCCTAGCTTATTAGTGAAATTAGTACATAAAAATGTGTATAATCTGAACAGGTATTATTATTATTATTATTATTATTATTAGCACCACGTCTTACTACCCGTTTGGGTTAAACGCACTTACGCTAATGTGTAATGGCAGGTTGATTGTGATATGAAATGGAGGACCTACACTTTAACGTGGAATCCGAACCATGGTGGAGGCCTGGTATTCCACACATTCACAAGTTGTGATTAATACACGTCTTGTCAGAGGTGAAGAAAGGGTTTGGTAATCAGATAGATCTGTGCCGGGACCGAGGATTGAACCTCAGACCCCAGCACAGAAGTCCAATACCTTACCCTTAAATCACCAGGTCACCGAACAGGTAGTAAGATGCGGTGATTAAAAAAAGTCTAGTTCTTGAGAGTCAATCAACCTCCCAGTATAGGAATAACAAAAGTTCATGTCAAATGTGGTATTGACCTATATCTGAATATCTGCTATATATATACGGCCCTAAATTATGTACCGCTACACAAATTCAACAAAACAATGTCAAGCCTAGACGGGTATCTAGAGATATGTGTAATAACCTCAGTCTACGGGGGACTGGATGATATTTCCCTAATGGACCACTGGCAAACAACATATCGCTTAGCCGAGCAGAGCTTTGGGACGTTTGTAGAACCCTCCTGGGTCTGTCGTATAGTTGCCAAGCTCCTGGATAAGGGGACTGGGGAATCCCGGTATCTTGCCCCAGGACACAGACAAATAAAATACCGAGACATTCAACCTCCTGGTTAAAATGGTTGCGCTCCTTTTGGCAGCTTAAGTTCTTCACCACTAGGATCGCTGTGGTTAGTCCTATCATTACCCATCAGTTACACTAGCGAAGTCCAGTGCTGAAGGACTCAAGCTGGCAAAAGGAGCCCAGTCAAGCCCCCGTAAGGTTGAGAGTCTGTTTCTTACTTGTCTGTGCCCTAGGAGGACAATGCAAGTTTTCTGAAGAGGTCCTTGATGAACGGGTACACGCCATATTCAAGTATCAGTGCAATTTCCGGACAACATTACTGACCTAGGACAACGGGAAGAACCACGTCACCATACAAGTGGTATAAGTATTAAACTAATTTAGTCTTCTTTTGTTTTGTGATGGGTAAAGGTTAGGGTTTTAATTCCAGCCGATATTACTGAGAAAAAAGATGAAGCCGAAAAAAGTGATCATGTTGAAAATAATTTAAAATGAGAAGCTAACAAGTCAAGAGAGAATATAGACAGACACCCGCTTCAGTGACCGAATGTTCTAAGGCGTCACTCGTGTTAGCTTGGTTAGACTTGCCTGCTGATGACAGAGATATCGGGGTCTTAATCCTGGTCGGGTGTACTAAGGGTGTTTTTTTCCTAAATGCTTTCCCACTCTCCTTCCAAGCAAATGTGAGTATATTACCTCTAAAATGCTTCCTTCCTCATCCTTACTACACAATAATAATCATATATACGCGTATAGTAGGACTCAGTGATAAAAAAAATAGACTGGCAGCCATATTTGATATTAAAAGGGGTTCCAACATAACGAAGTAATCTGGATACTGTCAAGTACGAAGCCTTATTAATATTCTTTCTTTTTTTAATTTTTTTTAGCTATTCACACATTAAAACATTTTTTTTAAAGTTATATCTCTCTTGTCACTTTATTGATGGATTAGGACTACATGAATATAGTAATAATAGTAGTAATATCTTGTTCAACCGAAAGCGACACGTTTGTATCAAATTTTAAAAAAAAAAATTAAACAATTTTAAAATTCCTTTTAGGTTAAGGCAAGACATTTTAGCATAGTCTTATTTCGATAAAATTGTTTTTGAAAGATATTTACTTACGTGTAATATTAGGTTATGTGCACGACCTTGTTACGTTTCTTTTAATTAAATATTTAAAAATGATATATTTTCAACCAAGTGATTTTCTCATTAATAAAATGTTTATGAATGGGATATTTTTAACAAGGCGAGTCACTTTTAATTATATGTTGACGTATAAGATATTTTCAACGAGGTGATTCACTTTTAATTTGATTTTGAAGTATAGGATATTTTCAACAAGGCAATCATTCGTTAATCAATTGTATATGAATGGGATATTTTAAGCATGGTTGTTCCCTCGTTAATAAAATGTTTATGAATGAAAGATTTTCAACAATAATAATAATATTTAGCACCGCGTCTTACTACCCGTTCGGGTTATACGCTTTAAGTACTAATTACGTTAATGGAGTTAGGAACCGGGAAGGTTGAATTAGAGGAAGTGAACCCGCATTTGCGTGGAGGGAGAGTGTAAAACCATTTAGGAGAAACCACTCCCAGTTCACCCGACCGCAGCAGTCGAGCTCAACACTACAAGCGCGTTAGCCAACTACGCCACCGAGGCGGGTGATTTTCAACAAGGAGACTCACTCATTATTTAAATGGAGAAAACGTTTTGTACGATTATTAATTGTACATGACTAACGAAGTCTGAAAGATTGAAACGATCCTTATTACGGATAAAACCGCATGATAATATTCGTGAGATTTTAAAAATGACACTTTGACATGGAATAGAACCCGGGATTCTTGGTTTAGTGCGCCAATACTCTGCCACTTAGCTAGTCAGGATTAGTCCTGTGATTAGAGCAGGTATTCACTGTCTTAAACTTAAACCATGAGTGAAGAATGACCCCGAGTACAGGACTAATTCTGGTTAGTTCAGTGGTAGAGCATTGGTGTGTTAAATTAAGGGTCCCGGGTTGATTCCCGTTTCTAGGTGTCATTTTTAGAAATTCACAAATATTACTTCAATGTTGTGACAATGTTTCAATAAGGTGGTTCACTCATTAATAAAATTATGACACAATATAAAATGAGCAAAATAGTTAATTCATTAATATATACATAGTAGATCGTTGTATAAGAGCAGTCTAAATGTATTATGTTTACATAATAGTAGAGTAAAAGACATGAACTAATATTTAATTTGTTAGAAGCTACTGGTACAACTCTTTGATAAAACCAGACCACAGCTTGTGATATTGAACTACAGTTGCGGCTTTTGTGCACAGGATCTACCCCTAGGAAACTCTCTTCCCCTTACCCCCTCCACTCGGCCACCCTGTACTACAACACACTTCTATCTGAAGTGCATTAAACCCTCCCCGCTCCCTTTACAGAAGAGCGTGAAGAAGAGAGAGAGAGAGAAAGTAGGAGGAAGTATTCGTTGTTTTGTCCTAAGGGTGGATATCGTGCCAAGAGGATTCCGTCTTTGTTAATGTAATCTGAGGATAGTTTTAGTTTGAAATTATTGTAACACTCCTATTATATCCATGCATAGCTAATAGTGAATAGTGCATAGCACATAGTGCGCAAGAACTTAAATAACTGTCATTGATGGCATTCATAATCAATACATGGTGAATAGCGCACAACGCATAAAGTTTGTCTAAACTTAAATGCATTATATTAATTTATATTTAAGGATTTAGTAAAAAAATAAAATCAACTTGTTTTCAAAATGGGATAACATTTAAAAGTATTTTATTGTATATAAACAAGGATAGTATATTTTATAACTATTTTTATTATTTTGTAAATATGTTTTAAAAGTAATTTGACACGGTTACATAAATTAAAATATTAATTTAAATTTAATAAAATAGTTTAATAATCTACGTGTCAATAAACCAATGAAACAAAACATTATAATTGTTAAATATTGGTTTCCATTTTCAGGTAAACATTTGGTTGAGCTCATCTTCAGTTTTAAATTAAATGATATAATAATTCGTTGCGCAGCTTCGGGGTGTACATGGGGGTTATAAGGTTGAGGTACCCTTACTCTCCCTCGTCATGAACTCGCTAATTAAATGAAAAATAAAATGTTTGTTAACTCGATTTGTAATATTTACCGATAGCCAAGCCACCAATATCCACACACACACACACACACACACACATACATATATATATATATAATATGCTAGCATTTGCTTGCAGGTTTTCATGTATTGTCAGTTTTAAAATCATGTTCATTAAAACCAAAACGTTTATTATCCCAAAATTTTAATATTTGCTCAGGAAAGAAATCGAGCAACCAATTATTTAGAAATTACCATTACGAAAACTTTATAGTTGATTAAAGATGTAGCTTCAAAAGTGTTTATAAACTGTAATCATCTCTGTTTTAAGTTTAGACACACGGAATATTTGTATTATTTGAAGGAAATAAATTATTAAATTTAATGTAATGCATCTTTGTAAATTACGTTAGTGGTTTTATCATCAGAGGCGAACATACAAGTTGCTGCTAGAACTATCACTGGAATACACCACGTATAGTAGTAGTCCGTGGGATAAATACTTGCCGTGGAGATCAACGCCTGCCACCTCGCAGGCTTTGTCCTTGCACTGGGAATACCATAGCAAACCTTGATAGGAAATTACAGGTATTTAAACTGGAAGGTCATTTGGTTCTGTGATAAAGAGGGCATTTGATTCTATGATAAAGATGTTCAGACTGTTTACCTGTAAGCGAGTCTCATTACACAGTTTAGGTGGGTTCAAATTACGCATCAAAACGAAGGATGCTCGAATTTTAATTGATGAGCATGATTGGGTAAACCGAATGGATTAATAGAATTAAAAACGCTGGATGGTGTAGTGCCTATATAAATGTAAATGAGGTGTGGGGTTTCTAACTGCTTTAAAACAAAGTCGTTAATTTTATCAGCCGAGTCATTTTTGGAGAGAGAATAGTTGCTCCTTGAATCACGAATGTAGCTTGTTCTGAAGAAGAAATATATTGAGATAAATAAAACGGAATAATTCCTGGCTATCTTAACCACGATGCATATCTGGGGGAGACACTTTCGTTTCATGCGAAGAATCAATTGACGTGCTACAGCAATACCTTGACAATCGAATCTAGATTTTGTTTTCGCACAGACGGATGCGCATGTTGATTAACAGGGAACATTTCACAACGTCTGATCGTTTCAGTTAGGCGTTAACCTCGTCAGCTATAGTGACTTGGAATGACCGGTAGTGTTTGTCGGAAGTCTCCTGAGAACAATACTGTGAAGCCGCATATGAGCACATTGTTATATCTGATTTCTACTTAGGTCTTTAATTGGTGTCTTATGGAACATTGTACTCCCATTACATAATATAAGAGATTTTTTTCCATAAGTTTTATGTGAAACTTTATTCGATGTGTTGCACAAGTAAATTTGTTCGCTAGAAATATGCAAAGGTAATTTAAATGTCGTATAAGCTGTTCTGTCCTTTTTTTTTAACCTATTAGCAACTATACCTGAATTAGCACATTCACTTTTATATCCCCTTTTAACAAAGTATCGGCTAAGCCCGACGAAGCCACTGCAAAGGCAACACATCCCCCAAACTTGGGCCTAGCCAAGAATAAGAAATTATTTATTGAAGTATTTCCTTTACTTTTGGTTTCATATTAAAAGGACAATTTTCCCACGGGCTCTTGAATACACTACATTATTTTTGTCTACGATGAGTTTTTCTGTGTTCAATAAATACTTGGTTATACTCGTATTAAAAGTTTGTAATAGAATTGGAAAATACGTACGAATTGTCTGTTAGAAGAAGCCTAAAGTCTTTCACGGTCTTGTCTAAGAGATGCCTTACAATTTGGTTGGTTTTGTATAAACTTTATTAAAAATATCTTAATTGAAGTCCAAAGTTTCTACCGATTGATATGTTCAATATCGTCCAACATGCTTTACCTGTGAGCGAGACAGAGTGGGAGATTGATCTGTTACATACAAAATATTAATATGATGGCGAGCAAATATCTGAGTGAAGAAGAAGAGAGGCACAAAGCGTATTTTTATAAAGAACTTCTCTTATAATAAGAGTTTCAGTGCTTTCCAAACTAATATAGGATGAGTGGGTTACATGGTTCACGGTACGTAAATTTTCAAATGATGACATGGAGCCGCATTTTCAAATAATAACATACTATGTTATTCGAGTGTATGGTAAATACCCGGGCGAAGCATCACTCCAAGGTGTTCCTCAACAGAATCTTCATTCTTTCTTCACTGTAAATTCTTAGTTTTACAAGCATTACATGAATTAATCTCATTGTAAGTAACCATCTTTGCGAAGGGATCTTCAGAGCTCATATTTGAAGAAGGTTATCAATGGTTTGTTTTATGAGTTATCAGTGACGTGAGTTATATTACTTGTTGTAAAATAAATACCTTTTCCACTCTTCAGATGGACAGCTAAATTTAAAACATCTTGAATAATAACTACTGAAATAGTTCCCCCCCCCTCATAGCTCAAGTTTATACTAAACGTCCCTTGAACACTGTCCCTACTGTTTTACTTACATACACATACTTAATGGATTTGATGAAACTGCACAGCTCCACATCAAACGATTTTCTATTGGCATCGCTCAAAAACTGATCGTTTCCGAGCGCCTTCCATCATCAAGATGCCAACTACAGTATTTGGAGTATCCATCATGCCCGTCAACGTAACTCTTTATAAGATATTTGAATAAATTTTCCGCGTACACGGAAATTATCGAATCAAAAGTCCATATGAGCCGTGTACCATTTGTTTGGTTACACTTGCATGCAGTAGTGGATCTATGTTTTAATCCGGAATCTTCAAACTTATCGAATGTATATCGTGGGTGTGATTTTTTACTAAAGTCATAACATTAGCTTCACTTGTGGAAGTCCTCACTTTTTCAAATCTACAGTTTTTATAAAACACTTGTATTGCCTTTAACGTCCCTGCTTACCTCCTTGAAGACATATATAATTTTTAAATAACTTATAACCTTTCTAGAGTAATTCAATATATTATTTAAAAAAATACCACATTCAAATCTATTTAGTTATTCTCTAGTTATAAGCGAAGCTAAAACAAAAGTACATAATTTCCTTTATATGGATTTGTGAATTCAAAACCACCAACTAAACTAAAATATCTTTGGATCTACCATAGAAATGAATTCTGTAATTACTTTTAAATTTGGCGATCAAGTTATACAGATAAATAATGAAGTTTACATTCATGAGGAGTATCCACCATCGATCACGCGTTTTAATACAAAATCTTTTAAAAACATATTTTTTTAGTTAATTAGTTTGGTCAATAGCCTAAAACCTTCCTGGTAAAAATTTTAATTATTTAAAAAAAACGCATCGCAACCAGTTAAGCTGTTCCAGATATNAAAAAAAAAAAAAAAAACAGACATACAAACCAACACCTTGTTTTATAAGTAGTAGAAAACATATTTATTTATTGTCTCTGTAATCTTTAACTCGAAATCTAATTACTATATTTCGAGTCCTATTCCTCTTTTATTTTCTAATATTCATCTATCTATTCTTATTCTGTTATATTTATTCCTAGTTATACATAAGAGTGGGGCTCCTTATGTAGAGAAGATATATATAACATATACATAGTGTATGTATTATTGTAGTTTTTTTTAATGATTCCATACGAATATGTTACTCGCTTCAGTTGGCGCATGGTATAAGGCGCTACTCTCTCAATAGATTACACCGCCGATTAAGGTGAGATCGTACTTTGATCCTGGTCAGGTATACTGAAGGATTTTTCCCCTAGATGATTTCCCACTCTCACTACACAAATGTCTGTACACTTCCTTTGAATTAAACCCTCTTCGTCACTAAACCATTAGTGTAATTAGTACACAAGTGTATAACCCGAATGGTTAGTAAGACGTGGTGTTAAAATATATATATATTAATTTAATATTTATTTAGTTTTTTAATAAAAAAAAAACCTTATATGCTCAGTAGCGTGTCTGCCAACTGTACTAAGGGTCCCGTGTGAGGTGTAATATTAGAACTTGGGCAGCCACTCTAACTGCAATATAAAAACTAGGATAACCCCATTCGAGGCGGAATGGGAATTCTAAGAGAAAAGAGATCCCGGAAAAGAAAGGAGGTAGCACATTCGACCGATCTTGCTTTTATCCTTCTTTATACTCCTTTTTTCCCTCTGAATTTAACAGTCCTTACTCAAACTCCATTATTGTAAACATCCTGGTTATCACGGACAGGTTTAAAGACAAAGTTCTAATTTAATGTATGTGTGTGTGTATCTTTGAAAAGTGGATTTTTTAATTGCAAATTTTTAATTTCATCTTACCAAAATACAAGAATTATGATTTAAAAAACGTAATATATATAATTTCTCAAAGTCTTCAACTGGCTTTCAAGATTTGATGAGGCGTTAAGTGGGTTGCAAACAGCCGACAATAGCCGAAGGGCTGTAGTCTGCCACCGCCAGATGACGCGCCGCTTACAGAACAATGCCGCAATCTCTGACTAAACGAGAAGAGATCCCTTCCTAAACAAAACAAAGACTCACCTCTCTTTGAGTGGGAGAGTTTTGAACACGGGGCGGATCTATGCGCGAGCGGAGTCAAATGGGACTAAAGTAATAAGCTGCCTCTTCAGACTATGTTAGCAGCTCTATCTTTGTCTTCACAGTGGAGTTTTTTTTTGTTAAGGTATTCCTTTTTTTTTAAGGGAAGTATGGACGAGTGGGATGAATATAAAGCTTTTTCATATATTTTTTAAGTTGAAGCATCGTTTATTTTCTTGTAGCTTATGATAAAATATTTTTAATTTTTTCCATTTTTAATTTTAAAATACGGTTACAAGCACGTAGACTACCTTTTCAGAGGGAGTTAATGAAAAGAGATTAAATAAAAAACAAAGATGTATATTTCTCTCATAATTATTCTGATGTGTAAAAGTAATATTTATATGTATTTCTAGCTTCCCGTCTTACTACCTATCTATAAGCACATGTACTAATTACGCTAGTGTACCAAGTATGAGAAAGTTTGAATAAAGAGGAATTTTACCAATATTTATGTAGAGGGATAATGATAAACCATTTAGAAAAATACACACTCAGTCGTCCGACCGGGATTCTAACCCCGACATGCCCATCATCGGCAGTTTTCTATTGCGAGAGTGATGCCTTTTAAACCATGCGGCCACCGAAGCGGGTAAATAATAATAATAACTAAAAATAGTAAGGTGAGCTTTTCCCCACCACCTTAGGGCTATACACATTATGTATTAATGTGTTAGAGACGAGGTAAGCTCAATTTAGAAGTGTGCCCAAATGTTCTTGGTTAGAAACTGAGAAACCACTTAGAGAGAGGGGGAGAAAAACAGTCATTTCACCTGGATTCAAATCTCTGACCACCTAGTAATCAGCAAACAAATCTAACACGAGAGTGACACCACTAAACCATTAGACCACCGAATTGGGCTGTAAGCATATTAATTATGTTAAAGTAGTACGTTGGAGGAAGATATAATTTAAAGTTTGAGTAATTCTACTGAGATATTCCCCCACTCATCCTGGATTCTTGCTCGAGGTGGAATGTTCATTTTGAAGACTTGTAGAGCCCCACTATCAATCGGTGACCCGTTCATTCATTCTTCTTAATGGGGCCGCGTACAGAAGAGCTGAGACACTTTAGAAACCTCTTATAAAACCCATTCTATTTAAGAAGGGGTTTTATTATTTAAAAATATGGTTTCCGCCAAACTGTAGGTGGCAGGCACCAACCAACAGGTATCTATGGGATTAAAAACATTACATTCTAAATGTTATAATTTAACAAGATATCATGAAAGGGTGAGCTTATTTTTCAACGTCATTTTACTTGAAATATCAATTTTCTGATATAGAGGTAAATGATTAGAAAAATAGATCAAGCTTTCCCTAAACCAATAGTCATTTAAATAGGATCACAGCCGAAACCTTAAAAATATTCGAGCATTTGTTTTATTAATTTATTTGTTTCGAAGTTTAAGAACTGTCACTCCCATAACTGTAAGGATGGCCTTCAAGTAGATGACATACTAAAAGAGATAATTCCTTAAATGTGGACTTATTTTGATAAGGTTTCAAGCCGCTTTTTTCTGTTGGATGGTTAAAAACACGTTTTGAATGAAGATTTAATGGATTTTCTTCTCGGTAGAGAGGTTTTTCTTTATGACTTTTACAAAAAAAAAAAAATAGCAAGCTAATGATAAAGTACGGTACGGCTAATAAAACTGGGTACCACCATAATTCTTTTCTCTTTTTTTTTTTGTTAAAAAAGATACATTTATATCCAAGAGTTAACCTCTCTTTCGCTATTGAAATATTTATTTCATATTTATTTTAAATTTTGTATCTACTTCATATATACCCTTCATTTATACTGAATGCTAATCCATACATATATATTACACTATGGCCCTATGCTAAAAGCTGATCCATAGTGGAAATGTACAAGGTAAGCTTTCTAGCTTTCAGAGTAAACTATTGGTTTGTATTTGATATAAAAATATATCAATCTAAATATTGAGCTTAATTTAAAATTCTGAATGTTACTATGGTTTAGAAAAAATAAATTACGAAATTTAACGTAAAATTTAGACATTTTCCCTTGCATTATGTTTAAAATTTCATCAACAAATTCCTTTGAACTGTATGTTTGAGCCATTCAATTTTTAATTTTGTTTACTAACGAAAGCCGTTCAACTCCGTATTTAATAACCCACTCCCCTACTGTGACTAGTATGATATATTTAGAGGAGATTGAAATCCTCACGATGCCTAGTAGGAGAACGAGACAATTTTGTAACTTTTTTTTCCATCTAGGAAATAAATAAAAATAATTAAATTGTGATGTCTAAATTAATCGATAGATCTCGACCAAACTTAAAATTTGATTAGGAAGCCAGTCACCTTTCGTTTTATACTTTTGATCGTCCTTTTGTCCCGTTTTATACAAGTATCTTTAAATTAGTTTTTTGTTTCAAATACTTTCTGAAGTAATTAAACTAAAAAAAAGTAAAATTATTCAGCTACACTTATATTAAGCATGCTTTTATTTATAGTGCAAGGATATAAAATTACCAGATAACAATCTGGGGTATATTTTTTATTAAACTTTCTTCATTCGCTTACCTCATTTTGGTGCCATGGCCTCACCAATATAGCCTACCCCTCCATTTCTTCATAAAAAATCAAGGAAACAAATATACATTATCTTTGATAAATCAAACCCTTCCTTCACCTCTGACAAGATGTGTATTAATCACAACTTGTGAATGTGTGGAATGCCAGGACTCCACAGTGGTTCGGATTCCACGTTAAACTGTAGGTCCTTCATTTCATCTCGCAATCACCCTACCATTACACATTAGCGTAAGTGCGTATAACCTTATAACCCGAATGGGTAGTAAGACGCGGTGCTAATAATAATAATAATAATAATAATAATAATAATAGTAATAATAATAATAATAATAATCTTGTAAAGCAGTAGTTCCCAAAAGGTGGTCCGTGGACCCCTGGGTGACCGCGACAACCGCCAAGATTTAACCAAATAAAAAGTTGAAATAATAATTAAACAAGAGTAGGCCTAATCTTAATCAATAAAAAGCTTTCCCTCATCCTTACCCACCCACGCATTGATACATGAAAAACAAGCATAAAAATAGACTTGACATGCATTCGGATTAAAAGTGTCCAGCCTTCAAACTGATCTTCAAGAAGTGTCGGGAAGAAAGAAGAGGTTTCACTTATCTCACTAATACTAAACCCAAATAAACAAATTTGAGCTTTTCATTAATAATAAATTTCATGTAGGCCTAACTAACCTTTTTTTGTGTTAACTATTACTAATATATTCATTATTATTACAACTAACGTTGGTGTAAAATTATAGGTATGTAAAAACACATTTGACTTGGATTTACTCTGCCAAATTCCCAGTTTTGGATTTTTTTTAACATGAATTATTAATATGAGAGGAGGGGGGTGCTATTTCATATATATGAAATAGATTAGAAAAAACGGGGGTGGGGGTCCTCTGATCTCAAAGAACCACATGGGGGGTGTCCTTGACTGGTAGGTTATTGGGAACCACTTTTGTAAAGTATATTCAGGTAATCGTAAGTCAGGTTTTGTTATCTACAGCTGTCAATTTGGATGCATATTATCAATACCTATATAAAAAAACACTAATACGAGTACACAGTAAAATGTTATCAATGTTGACCGAAATAAAAAAAAATATTTCCTAAAAGTTCCTTTCCACCAGCATTTTAATTTACACCAATGGTCTGTGCAATAACAGTTTATGTATTTTAAATCTTTACATATCTTTTAATTAAAATCGACCTTTTAGATAAACTGTATTGAAAAATTACCCGACACGTCAATTCAAACAATAGCATATCTGCCAACTGAGTCAAGGGTCCCGGGTTAGATCCCTCGGCATTTCAGAAAAAAGTTATCGTTGATAAAATGTGTTTTTCCCCCTTTCACAGAGATAAATTAAGAACCCGGAGGGTTAATGTTTTGTTTGTTATATTATTCAAGTTAGTTTATGAGTCTTAAAGTTAAATACTAAAAATAAATTAAATGAATTGAAAATATCTACTCTAGAACGCTGTATGAGAAACACGACTTCAAGTACCTCTAAGAAAATAATATAAATTATATATATATATAGCAGCAATATGAGCTCCAGAAACATCGTCCAACCGTGCACGAGGTAAAATAAGTAGCGGGCGAGTCCGAAATTGGGCGAGAGGCCAAAAGTTACTTGGCAGCCTTCCCTTCGGCCTCCTTTGACCTCTGACCGCTGGTTATCATCAGGAAACTGGACAACCCCAAGAGGCAGTTCCTTTGGAGCGTGCTGAGCTCGGCATGGCGCAAGGCCTCATAAGTCGCGCTATATTGCTTCCCGCTGTCTGTGTCTTATAGAGCCCGCAGAACCCACACGCCCCTGTCTGGAAGAGGAGGTAGGGGGGGCTTACGGCCTCGG
>CABFVZ010002944.1:0-11300 GCA_902151445.1 Timema monikensis | reverse complement strand
CCCCCCAGGGCAGTTTACTGAAGGTCTAAGAGAGAAAAAAATAATATTTCTCAAAATTCGCTTAAACGATTTTGACTAAATTTTATATCTAGACACTGTTTATCGTTATAAATAAGATGGAAGCTCTCATTTTTCAATTATAATTACTTTGAGGGTACTTTCTTTCATAAGGGAAACTACCCGATTTTCATAATTTCTCGTTTGAGATACGAAATAACTTATCATTGTAAAATTGTAGTACTATTAAAGATAAAACCTTTTGATTGAAATATATTCTTAGAAAACCGATGATTTCTTAGCTATAAGCAAATATACATATTTTTTAAATTCCGGTCTGAAAATGAATTTGATTTTAATGCTCTTTGGTGGACAAAGCTATTTCTCTTTTCTCAATTTTTCTGTAACAGTGATCCTAATACCATACGATATTTAGTGTATTGTTTATACAATACTGTATATACGTATTATTTCGTTTCACAAACCTTTTTTGTAAATATCTTTTTTAAGATAAAAGCTGGGGAAGGTTTGTGCGTTGTACCGTAGCATTTATTTTAGAATTATTTATCTTAAGTTTCTTATACCAGCGTATAGTCAGAATATCCAAAACGATAGTTTTACCGATTGTTCTCTATGGTTGTGAAACGTGGTTTCTTACCTTACTTGACAAAAATAAATTTAGGATGTTTGAAAATAATGTGCTTAGGAAGATGTTTTATATAAAAAGAGTTGAGAATAATGGGGGTGGATTATGTTACAAAATGATTATCTACATACCCTGTACTCATCCCAAGACGTTGTTAGGATAATCAAGTTTCGTAGATTACTTTGGGCAGAACATTCGGCGTTAATGAAAGTATCTAGAACTATTTCAGGGTATTACCTCTGACAAGACATCTTGTGAATGTGTGGAATGCCAGGCCGCCACCGTGGTTCGGATTCCAAGCTAAGCTGTAGGTCCTTCATTTCATCTCATCAATCACCCTACCATTACACATTAGCGTAAGTGCGTATAACCCGAACGGGTAGTAAGACGCGGTGCTAATAATAATAATAATATTTCAGGGTATTGACTGACCTTGGAAGGACCTAGACCAGGGTCTCCAACCTTTTAAGGTCCAAAGGCTAAAGTTTCTGTTTCTTATTGGCTCGTGGGCCGCAATACTTTACCCATAATATTAAGATTGAATACATGTTAAAATATTCGTATTAGCTCATTTTTATAAACTAATACTCACACTACGGATTAGCTCATTTTTATAAACTAATACTCATACTACGGATTAGGATTTCTTGTGAATAAGTGTTTGTTTTTTTCCTATTTTTTAGATTTTTCATAGAAAATGATTCATAGCATGTCAAAATGCATTTGTACTAAAACGCAATACAATTATTCGTGCAAAAAGCAATAATTGGTTATAAAATAACGTCAAAATAATACGTAAATAAAATGCGTATTTATTTTGATGATGATTTAATTATGTTAAATATAAATTTGTATTTTGTCATTTTTTCTCTTGAAATTATTTCATGTTTTTCATGAGCCAGCGGGTCGAAACAAAAAATGTTGCCGTGGGTTGAAGACCCTTGACTTACACCCAGATAGAAGAGTAGCGTTCATTATAAGTTTTCATGGGAGATAAAAGGTGTAATAATGTGAACTGGATAGAACTAGCTCAAGACAGAGATAGGGGTCGTACTTTTGTAAGAGCGGCAATGAATTTTCGAGTTCTTAATTCCATAGAGTAACTAAATGGTATCAGCATATTACACTAATAAATAATAATAGTGTTAACAAACAAGTCACTTGGTGGTTAAACAATAGGAAGCCTTTTTTTTTAAATATATTTTTAATGGTTCAAGTCTTATTACTCTCCCATTTTCTTAGAAGGAATGTTTTAAATCAAATATTTACATTGATGTGTTAAAAATAATAAAATATGTAGCGTATCCGTATTTGCGTGGTGGAAAAGTGAGTAGAAATTCAGGGAAAAATCACCATCAATACACCCAGCCGAAATTCGAATCCCGGCTTCCACAACATCGGTAAATTATAAAGAATGAGACTGATGCTTTTTTTTTATGCCCACTGAAATTAATTGTTTACTATTTAAAAATCAAATAGCAAAAGCTATTATTTACCCTTTTTAGTGAGGATTACTCCATCAAGATATCATATTTCGCCATTTTTCAATTTTCAAATTTTTATTTAATGTTAACGTCCAATACATTATTTTACTTTAGTGTATTCAAAGAAAAATTCACTTTATGTCAATTTATATTAAAATATACACATATTTGTGACATTTTTATGTTTAGATACCTACTTAATAGTATTTCTCTTGAGTGAAATAATTTTAGGAGTAGTTTGAAATTAGAATGATGTACCATACCCGGACAGGTAGAAAAGAGATATATAAATAGCACCTAAGTCTTATATATATATATATATATGTGTGTGTGTGTGTGTGTGTGTGTGTGTGTGTGTGTGTGTGTGTGTGTGTGTGTGCGCACGCAGGTGTGCTTACCCAGCTACCAACATATTGATTTGACAAAAAAAAAAAAGAACGACCCCAAACACATTTAAAGTTTCAACAAACCAACACGATGCAAAAACAATTAAATGTTTCCCTTCGTGGCTCCCCAAACTTTGACCATACAACGTTCAGTGGGCCGTGGTACATCCAAACACGAAATAAATTTCAAACCACTTTGTAGAGGGTGACTGTTTCTCATTCCTACCGCGAGTCCCGACCGCCACACGGATTGGAACCGAAACTTAAAACTACTTTAGTACCAGTAGTTAGATTAGCTTTCATTTCCAAGTACTTATGGAATCATCTTGCTTAACCTGAACAAATAAAATATTTAAAATAATATATAAACTAATTAGACATTTAATTTAGCACTGTTAATAATAATTAATTTTTGTTTTCGTAAATTTGATAAAATGCACCTGGACACGAATATCGATCACCGGTACCCCACGTGCAAGTTTAATATATTTCGAATTTACTTATGTGATAGATACTGTATTATGTTATATCCGGAAACTAGAGATAATTTAGAATCCCCAAGCTTCGTTATTCATGTACTAGTAGTTGTACAAGCATTAGCTTTCTCCATGTTACAACGTTTTGATGAATTCTAAACACGTAATAATGTGCACATATCACTCCACAGTATTGCACAACCTAAATATAAACAATATATATTATTAACGCATCTTACTACTTGTTCAAGTTATACGCATATTACCACCTTCAGTAGACCCAACCGGGATTACAACCCAGATCTTCCAGCCATCGACAAGAACAACACATTAACATATTAAAATTAAATTTAAGTTTGACAAAAACTTTTTTTAATACTATACTTTATATAATATTTATGCATAATAATATAACACGTATAGAAGACTCAAATCATACATAATATAATTTTGATTGTGTTCAGTAAGTTTAAATAATATATTTTTATAAGGAAATATTTATCTTAACTTAGAATATAATTAAAAAAAAGGTCACGTTCATTACTTCAAGAAAATGAATTTTACCCAATGTAACCAAACCTAGCTTTCAGAGTTGCTTTAAAACTTATTAGAAATTCTAAACAGAAGGAATTTCAGTATAGATTTACATAATCATTCGAATGTCTAACAAATAAATGCACTCTAGTGGTAGAGTCTCCTCTACATAAAATGAATTCGAGCCACAGGAACATCACAGAATCAGCTAACTTATACACGTCAACGTCTAATTTTAATTTACATCTTTGGCGTTCCTCTCGTCTTCACCCTCCTTTATTTCACCAAGCCGTAGTCGTAACGCTCCACATGACAATTACTTAATAATCATGCTGCATACATGAGTTACAAGCGGACCGACGTGGAATTCAAGGAGTTCTAGTTTGTTTTATATTAGCGTCACTCACCAACTGCTGGCAGAAGGGCGATGTTTCGAACTGACTCAACTGCATGGCGCGTCATTCATTACAAGTCCTGGAAACAGGAATAATGTCCGAATATTAAAATATTACCTTTATTAATATCATAGGAGAAATTACCAACGTGACATTTTAAGTATAATACAAGGACATTTGTTTGCGGTAGATTTAATACAAACACGTACTCAAGGTAAACAAAATGGACACACCAGAAATCAACCCAATTGAAAAAACTAGCCAAAAAGCCATAAGAAATTGATATACCTGATAATTACTAAAGTACATTTGTGTTTTTAAAATATATATTTATACTTTTTTAAGTTTAATTTTGTAAATATAGATATAAATAAACATTATTCTTACTAGCACCGAGTCTTACTACCCGTTAGAGTTATACGCACTTACGTTCATTTGTAACGGTGAGGTGATTGTGAAATGAAATGGAGGACCTTCAGTTTAACGTGGGATCCGAACCGCGGTGGAGGCCTGGCATTCCCCACATTCATAAGTGGTGATTAATACAAGTCTTGTCAGAGGTGAAGGTAGGGTCTGGCAATCGGCTAAATCTGTGATGGGACCGAGGATTGAACCCCGAAGTCTGACACCTTACCCCTAGAACGCCAAGTCACCCTATAAATAAATGAATTGCTCGATGTTATTTATTCTATTAAAATGAGAAAACCAATATGGCGTGATTTTAATAATTTGCTTTTTTGAAGTTATACTTCTTTAGGCGCGTTATGAAAAAATGACGAGAGTGAAATTTTAAGATGCGCGCGCATCACTGTAACACAAAAGTAACAGGTTGAAGCTAAACCGCTCATTAAGTCTCAAAAAAAAAAGCTACCAACAAAATAGAAATAGAACCTCTGTTAGTCGCGCATGTTGGTACGCTCATAGAGAAATGTATACTATGTTATTCCTTTCTCTATGGTACGCTTGTCGCCTCTGATCACTGTTTTCATATATATAATATTTATCCACATGTTTCTAGTTTCTACATTCACAACACGTGTTTTAGTTTCATACAAGTGCGAATTATATATGTGCTAATAAATTATATTCAGTAGTGATTTAAATTGAATATTTTGATTAATATTATTTACTATTCGTAAATATTAGTGAAAAAAATTGTGCTTATAGACTTTTTCAAGTGCTACAATATAATTGAGGTTAACTATCCGTATGTATTATTTATTGATATAAATTAAAATATTATTATTTAACATAATTAATACTAAATATTATTAAATTATTTTTTATTTTTTAATGATGCCAAAGAAGTATAACTTCTCACGCGCGTACATAAGTACACACACCCATTTTTCTTTTATGTTAAATAATTTCTTGGTTTTGTATTACTCGATGCCTGGAAACTTTTTATTTCTCATTTCCGCAAGTTTGATTATATATTTTACACTAAATGTCAAAATGATTTATCTTTAATATGAAATTTGCATCACGAAAATATTGGTTAGCTCTACAAATAAATAACGTTGATCCTTTTTTCTTTTTTAACGATTCCCACAGTAAAATTACACAACCGAACAAATCCGGAAACTTTTTAAAACATTTCAGCAAAGAAGAATACTTTGTACCGTATCGCTTCAGCCGTCATCGAGCTCGATGGTCTTTGGTTAAAGTGCTCGCATCAGGAGCCGATTTTCATGAGTTCAAACCCAGCCAGGGTTGACAGATTTTTCAACAGCGATCAGTCAGTTCATAAAGTGCACGTTAATACCTTAAGTAAGCTAAAGGTAAAATGTACCCACATTTGCCTGAAAGAAGAGTGGTAAACCTTTAAGGATAAAAGCACCCTAGTTCACACTACCGGAATTAGAACCCTTACCTACTCGTCACCGGTAAATCATAGTTGTTAAGACTGACAACTTTTTCCAATTGTATTGTGGGTTTTTCCTTCACTCATTTGTTCCTATACACTGGTGGGAAAATCGACTTAAGCGTCATTTTTGTCTTTTAAAGTTTGACCTTAACGGGGAGTTTAGGTGTCAAATCCAGGCTAGGTGTACTGAGGAGAGTTTGTCATAAATGGTTTCTTACTTTCCCTAACTTATTGTAAAATCACGGATATCCCGAATGGACCACAGAAGTAATATGTTTAGATAGAAGATCCAAATAAACTAAAACATATTTTAGGTCAAACACAATAGTTAAGCTAATTATTAATTTCCTTTGGGGTTTTTATTTTCTAGATTACTAATCTACTTAAAAAATTACAGTTTTCAGTTTGTTTATTTGTGTTCCTCAACTGTCTTTACAAAGTTTCTGATTGCTTATTCAATTTATATTCAGAACAGATATTGGGATCTATTCTCATTTCTTTCTCATTGGGGAAACTTTAAAAAGTTTCAATTCTTTTATTTCAGATTCGAGGAAGTACTTTGCTAAGCAGAGGCACTTTATTTAAATCCAAAGTTGTCTTTAAACTAATTCAATATTTGTGTCCTATCATCTAAAGCAGTGTTTCCCTAACCGTGGTACGCGTACCCTGAGGGTTATAAAACATATTTGTTGGTTGCAGTAAGTCTGTCTGCTCAACAAAATATAGCGCAGATTTTGACGTGGGTTCATAAACTTTTTTATGAGCCTTAACTTTCCTTTGACAAAGCTTTTCTTAGCTTACTAATAAAGATGGATTAAATAACCAAGCTATCATAGTTAAGCATGGTTTTAGCCGCATATAAATATCATCAATTTAAAAAATATGATATTTGATTGACTTATCTGATAACTCATGATATTTTTTGCACCTCGTATTATTAACTGTTCAGGTTATACGCCTATGTACTAGTTACACAAATGGGCTAGGGATTAGGAAGGCTTAATACATATGAAATGCACCTGCATTTGCTTGGAGAGAAAGAGTGGAAAACCATCCTCGGTGCACCCCACCGGGATCGAACCCCAATCTCCCTGTCTTCGGCAGTCTAGTCCAACACCACGCGGACTTAGAAGCGGGAGTGATCTTCATTGATCACTCACATGTAACTAACAATTTACGCACGTCCGTCACAGACTCTGTCTTAAATTATGAGAGAAGAATGACCCTGGGCAAAGGACGATTTCTGGATAGCTCACTGGTTAGAGCATTGGCATACTAAACCAAAGGTCCCGGGTTTACTCCCGTATCTAAGTGTCATTTTTTAATTTAAAGAAAATAACTGATAAAGGTTTATTAACATTTGAAACAACATTTATACTTGACAATATAGAATATATTTGTTGTTTTTCTTTGCCAAGCATTGAAAAAGGTATGTTGGTTAGGCCGAGAGCTATGGAGGGATATGCGACATGAGAGAGTTTGAGAAACACTGATCTAGATAATACAAATTCCCGACATTTGGTCTGTGGAAAAGAGTTGGGGGAAAGAGCCTAGGAGAAATTTGTCTCAAACTCGTGGGAAAACATACCTTGGTATTCCAAAATAAACGTATAGCCCAAATGGGTAGTAAGACGTGGTGTTTTAAAAAATACTATTCCAAAATAGGCTGGCGATTGACAAGAACGTGCTCTTCAGTGATTGACTAGTTTATTGTTAGACTGGCCTGCAGGTGACAAGGAGATCGAGGTTCGAATCCCGGCCTTATGTACTGGGGATAGTTTTTACTAAATGGTCTACCACTCTCATTTCACGCAAATGCAGGTTGATTACCTCTAAAATGCTGTATTTATTTCGTTTGTAGATTCTAGATATTCACTTTACATTTCAATTTGAACAAATTTGTTTAGCGATGCCGCCAATTATTAGATAATATTCAAGGTTTCCAAATACTTCATATGTTTTTCGAATGGTGGATTTTAGTAACATAAAATATAAATAAATGGCATTGTAATGATTTATATTATTTATTAGAGACCTCATATTAATAATACATATTGACATATTTGGTTGAATTTAAATTATATATTTCCGTTTTTAAAAAAGTTTTCAGTCATTTGTTGTTGTTTTGTAGGCCCATAAGAGAAGATGTAATACTATATAACGTCTTAGATTACAGCTTTTTTTTTTTAGAGATGAGACAGTGAGTGATTGATGACCATGCAAATTTTGTTATGAATGCTCTATTTTGTCTTTAAAACTAATTATTTGTAAAATTTACATTTTTGATTAATTAGGATCCTTGACAGTCACTAAAAATATACATTACAAGAATATATTTATCTAATAGTAAATCTGTATCAATATTTAAAGTGTAGTATTCCCATAGTATCAAACTAATAAATTTATATTCTGCGTAGTGATCCTGACGATTTAAATAATATATTTGAAATGTAGTGACGTATTCACGTATATTTTATATAGATATTAGTCCTTTCCCTGAAAGCTTTTTTTTAGTGAAAATTTACGCTTGACATTCATTTATTTCCACCTCAATAATTTGTTTCATTACTAATAAAAAGTTTCAAATTTAAAATATATCTATATTTTTATGGATATAAATTTTTTTCTTTCAATAAAACCAAGCGTGTTATTGCAAACATAATTTTGAAATTTAACGATGAGGTTTAACCCATTTAAATGACTACATTAATCTTAAAAATAGGTTATTGGTTCAGTAACAAAACGTCGCTATTTCTGAATGACGTGCTCACTGTTTTTTTTTTAATGTGATACATTGTAACAGTTGTGGTAGAGCTCTATTAAGCTATATAGAGTTAGTCAGATTTTATTTACTAAAAAAATATAAATTTAAAATCATACAAATGAAAAAAAAAATGGAGAGATGAAGGCTTCATTAGCTAACTGAAATATAGCTATTTTTTTATGGTGTTGATACATAAAGAAACTTATGATCTGAATCATCCTATTGTTAACCGGTTCTAGTTGCCATTGCTCAGAGCGTAGCGACTGTTTCGTGGCGTGGTGAGATATGGAAGCTTCAATTAATCACGGTAATGAGGATTTCGACACGGGTGCCATGTTCGTGCCTAATGTATGGATCGTGTTCGCCGGTGTTTTTATTGCTATCCCCCTACGTCCCACACTCCCAGCCCCCCTTCACCCACAAGAGCGATGTTTTCATGATGGATGGATCCCCGGTTTAACATCCTTTCTCACATTCGTCGCCATTTTTTTTTAGAACGGTAGAAAAAGTTGGTATCTTCCCCCATCCAAACCCTCTCTTCTTTTTTGATTTTCAAAACATTTTTTTACGTGCCTAATTTATACGAGAAAAATGTCACCAATAAGAATCAAACATACTTGGTGCGTAGTTCGGTTAGTTAGGTATAATTTTAAATAACAATAACAATATTATAGTGAAAATTAGCAAAATAACGCAGTGGGGAAAACCATGCTATTACTAGGTCAATAAGTTGTTGAAATCTCACCTGCTGTCCAGGAATTTAAAACTCAGAAAATACAAAAAAATAATTGGGTGTGAAACGTAGTCTCTTACCTTAAATGACGAAAATAAATTCAAGGCTTTTTAAAACAAAGTGTTAAGGAAGATATTTGGTTCAAAAAGGTATTAGGATACTGGGGAGTGGATGAGGTTACATAATGATGAGTTACATATCATGTTTTCATCACAAGACACTATCAAATAAAATTAAGTTTCGTAGATTACGGTGAGCAGGACATGCAGTGCGAATGGGAGAATCTAGAACTGTGGTCTGAGCATTGACTGGCAAACCCAATGGGAAGAGACCATTAGAAAGACGCAGATGGGAGGATAATATTAGAATAAACTCTATAAAGATATAGGGTGTAATGAAGTGGACTGGATGGAACTAGCTCAAGATAAGGATAGGATAAAGTTAGGAAGACTGGATATAACTAGCTAGGGATAGGGTGTAATGAGGTGGACAAGATAGGGATAGGGTGTAATTAGGTGGGCTGAATAGAGCTAGTTCAAGAGATGGATAGGGTGTAATGAGGTGGACTAAATAGAGCTAATGGAAGATAGGGATATGGTGTAATGAGGTGGACTGAATAGAACTGACTCTAGATGGAGATCTTTGACATACTTTTGTAATTGGGGCAATGAACTTTTGGCTTTCTAATGCCATAGAGTAAGTAAATAAGATTATTTTTTGTGTGAATTTCCAACAATAACTGTTCGTATCTTCCATTGGTGGAAACGGAGATTAAACATCAGGTTCATATAGTCTGGAATTAATTTGACAAGGAGGTCAGGGTTTGAATTCTTACTGGTTGTATTAAAAATGTGTTTTATTCTCTCTCTCGATAGTTTCTCACGCTCTCAAATTGACCAATTTGGATATATTTATTCTAAAATTCACGCTGCTTCATTCTTACTCAGATAAATATATCCCGGAGGGCTGATATGATTTAGTGTTTTAAAACCAACCAATTATGTATAAGACTGTATAAAAAAAGAAAAAATTCCTTGTTTGGTTTTAAAGGACGAACATTTATAAAGTATTCACTAGCTTTAATTGATTTTTGACGACTAAGATTAGACACTTTTTGGACTCATGACCTTTTTTGTGTGAACATATTGCATAAGTGTATTTCTATTTGATGTGTATTTTGATCGTAACAGATGATCTACTAAATTTAATTCCAAATGTAATTCGGGCTCGACTATTTTCCATTCATGGTATTTTTCGACTTGGTGAAATTTCCTGTATTCAAGTAACACTGTGTTCAGTAATGTTGAACAAATTGAGGAGCTCTTGTGAAAGAATAAAGCTAACCAGCATTTAATTGGTCCCTCACTCATGTCGGGTAAGTGGTAGCACTTCACTGACTGTACCCAGGGGGTCTGTAGTCAGCGGTGTGTTGGGGCTGGAGGGGAGGGGGTAAAGAGGTTGGGGAGAAGGCGACAGGGAGCCGCCGACAAAACTTTCCCTTTCTCTAATCCCCCCCCCCTTACACGTGAGCGATGTTTTTATGTACTTAACTCCATATAAATGTTTGTAAAGTAGTAATTATTGCAATGATCACGAAATAACCAGGGAAATGACCACTGATAAAATATTTGGCCTGCATTCAGATTAGTGTTTTTATTCTTTGTTTTGTTAATAATTAATTATAGGGAAAGTCCTTAAATCTAATAAGGTTTTTTTATGAGTTTCAACCCCCTCTCCCCCCAACAAGTAAGCGATCCTAAGATTTTCCATCACACACACACACCTCAACACCAACTATATATTACTTTTTGTTTTATATGATAAATTTAATTATTTTTATGTTAAAACATTTTTAGACTTGAATTGCTAGTAAAAAGAGTGATAGGAAATTTAAGAACACCTTAATTACATTAAGTAAATGAAATATAAGTGAATGTGTAATGTAATTGATTTGCCCCTAAAAAGTATGTGAAAGCATTGACAATAATATCGTCCTAATTTTATAAACATATCTTATT
>CABFVZ010002943.1:49960-72641 GCA_902151445.1 Timema monikensis | reverse complement strand
AGGTTTGGGTTCCACTATTACAAATATGTTTCTAACTCAGGTGGATTTTCTAACTGCCTAAAAAAGGAGTCACCCTGATAAAAAAAATCCGAGTAGAAACTATTTATGCATACATATTTTTTTTTCTAGTTTTCATAAATAAACCCAACATTTAAAAAAAGTGGTTTGGCTTCCAAAGTAAAAGTAGGCCTACTTGTAGCCAAAACGTAACCTGGTATCCAGATGATTTCTGAAATACTTAGCCAGGCAATTTCCTTTCTTAAAGCCTCTTTAAACTCTTTAAGGTTTTTATTAAACAAAACAGGCCTTTGCCGAACACAATCAATAAGAAGAGAATCCATTTCAAAATCGCTGGTATCCATATTTATCAATCATAAAAAATGTGATGACGCTAGTAAATGGAGTAAAAACCAAATAATAGGGGTGTTGAACCTACAAAAGCAAAGCCAATATTTCTGAGAACTTGATATTTCTCAGAAAACACTTTCCTAGAAGCCGCTCTTCCCGGGGTGTTTAGATTTTTAAAAATGTTTCAGAAATAGGTCCGCGTGTAGCCATCTTTTCATTTTGTATATGTTTCCATAGCGACGGATTCTTCATTGCTAGTTTTTTCTTTATTTCAAGGCGCATGCGCATATTTACTCGGCTGCGATTGGTAGTCCGTATAAAGTTAAAGTTGGGCAACTTTTACGGAGTAAGGACTTACGGATAAGGACTCTGTGGCCAGAGCAATATGATATTGTAGCATCGACTTCTTACGGACCACGGACCTACGGATACGGAGTCTGTGTCTGGGCCTTTATCTGTATTAAAGATGTTTGATTTTACTTCATACTATTGGAAAGGTGATTTTTTTGGTCTTTTTTTTATTAAAGCAATTCTTGGAATCTTATTTTTTATTTTAAAGGGTAAAACAGGCATATTTTGATAATTGTGACCTTTAAGTCACAATATAACCACCCAGTGTTGGCAGGTTATTCAGACAACCAAATACGCAGAGCACACAATATAAGTGAACTTATAATATCTAGTTTATGATAAAAACAAGTAGAATATACATTTTGTTTTAATTATTTGTCAGGGAAAAGACTAATAACAATTTACAGTGATTTAGTTTCCAATCATGTCTACGAGGTGACTCAATACAAAGAAATGTCATAAATATCTACTAAGTGTGAGTGGGAGATTCCAAGAGATAAATTTGTTTAATGAAGGATATAACAAAACAAAGGAAAACAAACAACTACTATTTAAATTGTGATTCAAGATTACCTTGGAATAATGAAAGTATATTTTCTTTTTTATTCAGGTCGGAGACGTCAACACAATGAAAAGGCACGTTTCTGACAAATCAAATTAGATCCTAAAATAATTTTCTGGAAAATAAATATACCCTATACAATTCTACAACCATTTTAATGCATAATAATAAAAAATTAGAATAAGATATGAATTTTTATAAACATACCAAAATATGTATTTTGTGGTAGCTACAATGTTAAGTTGACTTGATATAAAATATTTATTCGAGTTTCTACTGTTTGATGGGGACTCTGTAAGCGCTTCGTGAGTCAGCTGGAGAAACAGCTGTTAAAAAACGGCGGCTGTTTAAATACACCATTAACCAAATTAGTATGGAATTTTATCTTAAATTAATTTGATCTGTAATTGAGGCACACTATTTTATCACTTTATTATTTAAAATGTATTGTAATACACTATTATTTATGGTAGCATCTTGAGTTTTATATATAAATTTTCTTAAATGTTTAAAAATAATTATCTTTGATCCACGTCCACACTACTGACACTAGGATGCATTTTTAATTATGATGATCTTTCATAAATAAATAATGAGAAAATATTTGAACAAAATCGTATTTATAACGTTTATAACTTACCTACGATTTTTTCTATCTGTACGGTACTAAATTCAAGGGCGTACAAATCTCCAGGGGAACAATTTGAACTGGGAGATAGTTGAGAACCTAATTGTGTATTATCTATTTCATATGCATACTTTAAGGGGTTATGGTTTTTATTGTACTATGATGCCATCCATTATGAAGATACGGCCCGCGATGAGAGCCAATTAAGGAGCTATTAATTTATTTATCGATATTTAACCCATGATACGGATCTACACTGAGATAATGCCCTGTGGTTGAGCACCACCTTATAACGATGTTGGGTTTTACGGTGTTGACGACGCGAATAGGCTTTACTAAGCACTGACCCACGGTTACTTGATCTGATTATTTATTATAATTAATCTTATTAAATAAACAAGACTTTTAATGCTGAACACGGTTTATTTATGTGACTACACCTTCGGCACTGAAGATGTGATATTATGTAATACATTATTTGTTAAAACGGGTTTTCTGTGATATTACACGTTCCACGTTCTGAGTACCGTGTACCGTGCTGATTTATGTTACTGCTTAATATATTACCAGCACTACCATTACTAAGTTATGTGTATCACTTCTACTTAATATTACCGTACTGCTTTTCTGTGTTACTGCTATATATTCATACGAACAAGCGACTTATATATTACCTACCCCTTGCCTCTTGGCCCCCTTGTCACCAAGGTTAAAACCAAATAATAGAAGAGTCCTGGCGACAGGTGTCGGGAAGGCTAGCTTCCTATTGGGTAGAAGGAGCCAGTGAGTCACAATATTTGGTTAAGAGGGAACCCCCTTACCATCTATTTTGTTTCAAATCCGCTACGCTTCGTGCTTGTAGAGAACTTCAATTCCATTTCCCCCTCTGTTAACTCTCTTGTGTACAGCTAGACATCTCGTCGCCTGTAGGGTTGACTGAGTGTCAGGTATACATTCTTTCAAAAAATAGATTCCGTGACAAAGAAAGTAGAAGGTCGGTTTCTTCTTTTTTTCTCGGCTAATGTTTGGAAGGCCGGGTTTGGGTTCTATCTCAAAATTATACATAGCTGTAGTAGTTTTCATTCAACATTATTTCAGTGTGTACACATGTATAATATAGTATATTATTATTTATCAATAATAGTATATTAGATTTGTATTTCTAATTAAGGTGTAGGCCTAAAACCTTGATATTATTCATTAATTAATACAATAAATAATTTTAATTGAAAGTTGATCGTTAAAATAAAAGGTCCAATAAATTAAAATGTGGGCAAATCTTTTAAATTGTTTTAATAATAATTCTTAATAGGCCAAATTAAAACTACTTTGGATAAAAACAATTTATTTTTACATAAACATTATATACAAGGATTTTGCTTATAATAATTTAAAATTAAGAAGGATTGTTTATAGGAAATGCACAAACATTCTTCTGACAAGGATGTAAAAAAAAGAAATGTGATAACTATAAAGGTGAAAACCATCCCCCAATGCGTTTGTCCAGGTATACTCTAATTCTTTTAGGAAGAACAGGTGTAGAAAATACAAATAAATACATAACAAAAAATTGTGGTCAACGTAGATGGCATTTTACTTAAATATTTTAAAGGTAGGCCTATTTATAATATATATAGAAAGGTAAAGATGTAAATCACATTACTTGAGCTATGAATAAATCAATGTAGTTTTACTAACGTTTGTGACAGTCATTTACTCTTCTTACGATCAAAATTATAGTATACTCAACCTAAAGACAATAAAAATATAAATTATATTAAGTAAAATTTTACAATACTTTACAAAACAATTGTGAAAAAGTTAATACATTTCCATGTGTGTTTAATTCCCATTGTATTTACAAAGTCCAGTCATTTAGCGATAGGGAAAGAACTATAAATAAAACCAATGACAAACTAAACATTTCTTTATTTATTAATAAACAAAAATCTTTGTAAAGTGTCTAATCTTTAAAATTACTTAAATTAAGTATTAGAAGTTAGTGATTAACTAATGTTGAAATGAAATATAACAATATAAGATTTCCTTAAATGATTGAGTAATGTTGTTTTTGGGGTTTCCTATTGTTTACAAGTATCAAACAACGGTATGTAAAAATGTAATTGAAAAAGTGGTCTTATAATAAAATTAAATAAATTTCATATAGAGTCACGTCAACAATATAAGTTAACAATAAAGATAAAAATGTAAAGGTAAATAATATGGATGCAATAGCTCTTTGTTACAATTGCATATAATTAAAGCAAGTAGAGTTAGCTAAGACAGGGTTGTTACAATTCTATCCAGCCCCCAAAAAAACCATATAGGTTTTTAGTAAAAATACCCACTTAAAAAACAAACAAAATATTATATTTTGAATACAAAGCAATTGTATAATTTTTTTTAAAGTAGTTAGTCTATTTTCCTTTTAATATTTAAAATATGATTAATTACTTTAAATAAAAATGTAGATAGATTGGAAATGGAATTAAACATACTAACATAGGACTAGATCAAACTAATGTTATTGAATATTTTAATAAATACACATACAATTTAAATTTAAAACATTCTTTTGTAAGAACCAAATTTTACTAACATGATTGCATGAAAGTCTTATTTTGAATTTTGTTAACTAATGTATATTGTTATAATTCCTTAAAAAAATTTATTTATAAAATATAATATTATTGCTAGGCGTGGACGTTATTTTTTTTTAAGTAACAGTCTAGGCACTAATTAATATGTTAGAATGATTGGTTTAATCAGATAACATACATAAGATCTTTAATCACACCACAACAAACCCAATAAAACCTAATATAGCCCAACTTATTTTTTAAATAGCCCGTAGTTTTTCAAGCCTGAGCTAAGAACTATTCATTGAGAATAGAATGGTTTGAATTTCTAAAAAGTTAAACAATTAAAAATAACAATTCTAGAATCGTACTTGTGTGTGTGTGTGTGTATGATATTTGAACACACACGCACACATAATATACAAGGACACAAACATGTTTGGTTTGTGATCTTCCTCCTGCCCACAATTTATAAGCGAAGGGTGTCCAAATTAATGTATATACTCAATCGAGTTCGGTCATTTTCGGCTTTATACAATTAATATAAAGATTTAAACAAAACTCATCAAAGTAGGCATGTCTTTACTCGCAACACCATACTTTAAAATTAGCAGGATCAATCTTGCTTAAAGTGTTTAGAGGTTTGAAAAAATAAATAAATGGTACAGTGCACCGCACAGACATTCCCTTATGGGCTACTGGCGACAAATTATGAAAATTTGTTTCCTAATTGTAATATACAATGGAAGTAAACCAACTCTTGGTTGGTTACTAAATGATAAAGTATGTAAGATTGTGTAGTACTATACATTTTAATTTACGTGAAAATGTTTATAAAGTGATAATTTTCCATTAATTTATCACAAAATAAAATACTGTCAAAAATGTTTCTAAGCAAAAAAAAAATCAGTTATTTTAATAGATATAATGTAGTTCTGATAATTTATAAATGACAGCCTATTAACATAGAAAATTTGAGTGTTTCCTCAAATTGAAGCTATACCACCGAAAAAAGACTAGTGCAGAATTTCTCTGTTTTTTCTTCCTTGGATATTATATACTCATATATATATATCCCAATATATGTATATATAGGTCAGTGGCACACCCAATAGAGGGAAAACTGGGAATTTGTCTCCCCCAAGACTCAATACTAGTTTAATAAATACATTAATTATGTGATTGTTAAAATAAAAAGCATTAAAGATGTGTCGAGTGCATAAGATACCTTTTAAAACCAGGTTTACGATTCATATTTCAAAAGAGATAAATACTCTACACATTAAAATAACCCCTGAGTTTCCTAATGAAAAAAAGCAAATTCATACTAGTTTCTATATATTGTATGCAAGGCCAAAGCCAGATAAATATTGAATTAAAACTACCTTATTTACTGTTTAAAAATAACAAAAATAAATACAAGGAACGATCTATATCTACTATTATTGTGATTGTCAAAAAAATCTAACTCGAAATTTCGATAAATGTCAACGTTTAATGACCCCCTGAAACCAAAAACATGGTTTCCGCAATGCCGTCTGTCTGTCCGTCTGTCTGTCCATCACTTTTCCCTTAGCACCCCTTTTATATACTTAAACCTTATTTTAACTTATTACATAACCCTTAAAAATTAATTTGAGTAATTTTTACCCTTTTTAATCATTTTAGTTACCCTAAACTATTCTCCCGGGCAAAGCTGTACTTCATGCTATTAATATAATAAAAACAAAAGTGAGTTTAGGTGTGTGTTCAGAAAAATCTAAGCCCCTTCGAGATAGGATGAAAAATTGAAATTTTGAAGATCTTTAGAAGGACCACTTCATTTAACAAGGAAAATTTACAAAATGAGGAATTTAAAAATTGGGCTCCAGGACTTGGAGGAGGGAGTCAAAATAAGAAAGACGTTTTAACTTTGGTAGAAAATTGGAATTTGGGGAAAAGGTAGAAGGACTACTCCAGAAAATAAGAAGTGTTAAAATTTAAAATTTATGAGTGAACGCTGAGCGTAAAATTTAAATTATGATTGCCCTAGTTAGCTTGGTATTGTGCAAGGAGTAATTATATAAATGCTAGCAGCCGGATGTTGAACGTCCTAATTTGAATAGTTTGATATAGTACAAAGAATGGATCAGCCTGCTAGTAAATTATACATGTGAGATGATTTCACCCTAAACCATTATTTGAAATAAGTCTCTTCTCTAGCCCCCTCCCCAGTAAACACAATATAATATTTAGTCACAAAAGAATGTCTAGCTATCTGGACAGTTATTATGTTATGGTCAGATAAATAAATCGAGCGTTGAACAATGACGTTCATGTAGTGACAAAAAAAAATTTGCTTAAATAATATTTGTTTAAAATAAATTAATAAAAATGCACAGCATTTGTCAAACCAAAAACAGTATGTAACATAAAACATATTTGTAGTTGTCAACACAAAATTGATATTTCAAATACATAAAATGCACACAAGTTTGTAAAACAATAAATTAAAAAGGGAATTAGTCATAAATGTTAACACTAAGTCAATATACTATTTTAAAAAAATCCGTAGCTTATGGTAACAGCCGTTATTTAAAAAAATTTTCTTCACTAATTTAACACCCTTTAACATTGGCCCTAATCTTTAGTTTACTTTTTTTAAATAACCATAAATATTTTTATTTACCTAATGAGTTTATACCAATAAAATATTTAAAATTCTCTTAGAAATAAACAAATACAATATATCTATTGACATTATATATTTGACATCTTTTCTAATCAAAAGAGGAGTGGTGATTTTACGCTCAAAGCTCCTCAATTTGTTGATTCGTGTAAAGTTTTTTTAATGAGAAAAACAATATGCAGATTAAAAAAATGCATAAAAGTTAGCACAAATAGCTATTTGGCATTTTAGTAAGGTTTTCCCTGGCTCCTATAATGAGCACAACACCCTAGATAAGGTCCTGCTCGACGTTCTTCGACTTTAGTTTTTAGCTCATTGCCTTACTAACCGTTCGGACTATACAAATTTACTCCCGTTAATAGGGTAGGGGTGATGAAGGTAGAATATAGGTGAAATGTACCTCTACTTGCATATAGAAATAAAATAATAACATTTAGAAAAAATATTTCGAGAATGACCGGCTGCGAATTGAACCCCGATCTCCCCGTTGCCAGTAGGCTAGACTAAATGAGACTTGCATTTAGTTTACGTGCTCACTAGTGCAGCCATACATGATTTTAGTTGAGATTTTTATTCCTATTCTCGAACAATATTTGGTTTTGTGTTTGTTGCGCTATCTTCATACTTTAGCATTCAATCATATAATAATGCTAGCAGTTTGGTCGACTTCACTGGTCTTGGAGTAAAGTGCTCGCCTCAAGACCCGGTGTTCGTGGGTTAAAACCTCGCCGGGGTCAAAGGATTTCTTTCGAGTGATAACAATTCATAGCATAACTTCTTTTGGAGGGAAAGTAAAGCCATTGGTCCCATGTTGATTGTGGTATGTAAGATAACCCTGTAAGGTTTGTGAAAATACCTTTCCCGGCAAAATTGTTAGGCCCTTTTGTTCTCACTCATAAAAATTCTCGTGTGCTTATATAATCATTTGGTTCAGAAAGCGCACGTTAAATACAACAAATAAATAAAACTAGTAGTTGGACCCGTTCCTTACCCACGCAATAAAAATTCAAATAATCAAATTAATACGTTTAATACCAAACAAATTATTATCATTAATCCGGCCCTGCTACTATCCATCTGTTATACACATTTTAATTATAATAACGGAGTAGAGCTAAGGAAAATATATATTAAAGTAAGCGTATCCACATTTGCGTGAAGGAAGTGTGGATAAACACTTAGGGAAGAACAGCCCTCGGTCCACGTGGCTGAGTTTTGAACCCAGAACTTCCAGCTACGAGCAAACCAAACATGATCCTTAAACTTACCTCACGCACCCAATGATTCAGATATATTAAATAATTGTTCGATAAAATATATCTTTAAAATATTTATTAGTGTTGTGATTTATGAAAACATTTTCTTACGAACTCAACAGTTTTAGTTCCTACGTTGCATTAATTAAACTATTAATATTTTTAATGAACAGTAATAAATGAGAAAATATGTGTTTATTATTACTATTATTAAACTATTAGAAGTGAAGATGTATACATTGTTATCTAATCTAAATACCTGTTTCATATCCGATATAGATACAATTTAAATTCTAACACTTACCGAGGAATAGCTATTTCATTGATTTGTTTGGAGTTTTGTACTTTTTAGGGTGGGTTTTTTTGTTCCTCATGGGCACTGTTTTAATTATATTATTATTTTTATTATTATTATTAGCACCCGTTCGGTTATACCTACTTACGCTAAGGTGCAATGGTAGGGTGATTGTGAGATCAAATGGAGGACCTACAGTTTAACGTGGGATCCGAACCACTGTGGAGGCCTGGCACTCCACACATTCACAAGTTGTGATTAATACACGTCTTGTCAAAGGTGAAGGATTGAACCCCGGACCCATAGCAGAGAAGTCTCAAACTATTTTACTTAGTGAAACTTGATAAATTTGTTTGAAACTATCACAAATATATCAACACAAAAAAAAATCACACATGGACTAAATAAATAAAATAATATTACTTAAAATGTATTGCATTTTTTAATTAAAAAAACAAACAAAAATATTAAAGCTATTCTCACTGAAGAATGTCTATTTGAAAACCAGTTTGGGACGTCAGTTGCAACACACCCTCATGGAACTGTGAGGGGAGCTAGCGGGTCGTTGAGTGGTGGAGGAAATGGCTTCACGAGACACACACAGCAACCGGCTGGTAGACTCAAATTTAAAAACAATGATATTCTCTTTTAAAAAATACAACACTTGATGTGCTGGTTCAGAAAACTGTTCAGGTGAAAAGGTATTCAATTATGCAGGGGGTGAAATAATAATTGTTTACATATTTTTTTAAGTTTATTTTTAATTAATAAATATAGTTTTTTAAAATTCGACCCTTGTTCCAATTATTAATTAAAATGCATATTTTAATACTTTTAAAAGAAAATATAAATTATTCAGGAAATAGCCAAAGAGACATACAATTTTTGAAAAGGTATTTTGGGCGTAATCATGGAAGAAAAATCATAAAAATTATTTTAAAACGTTGAAGTTCAATATGTTATATCTTTTTAATGGTTGGATTTACAAAAACCAAATAACTCTTGTTGTAACAAACAACCTTTATTTTAATAGTAGAAAAATTTACAAATCTATTAAATAATAACTACTATCAGATTTAAGGAGGTTAGTAGTAAAAGTATTTTAGATATTTCTTGGGAGTTCCCCCTTAAATTCTACGGAATTGATCTTTTAAATATTTTTTTTTATGGTGTGATACATTGACATTCTTTCTGAAAAGCGCGTGATTATCCATGGATGAAGTATTAAAAGGATATTTTATACACAGTTTATTGAAGGTATTCTTCATCCATGACTTTTTAAATATATGAAAGGGGTCCAAAATAGTATCATTACAATACCCCCCTTTGCTTATATCTTTAAGAATTTTGATATAACCAAATTCTATACTGTGCAAGAGCTACATCATACTTTATATTTGCTATTCTTAAAATTAAACACGAATACATTTGTAGAGTGTAAGTTACATAAATTGTATAGGTGTATAAGCATTGATATAAAATTACTTGTATAACATTGTAACAGTTATGATATACTGTTTGTATGTTTTCACGATTGGTTGCTTTCTATTTTTAATGTTGAGTCTTCTTGATGAATAAACCGAAAGAAAGAATTTCTATTATTATTATTATCACCGCGTCTTACTACCCGTTCGGGTTATACGCACTACGCTAATGTGTAATGGTAGGGTGATAGTGAGATTAAATGGAGTACCTACAGTTTAACGTGGAATCCAAACCACAGTGGAGGCCTGGCATTTAACTCATTCACAAGTTGTGATTAATACACGCCTTGTCAGAGGTGAAGGAAGGGTTTGGTAATCATATAAATCTGTGCCGGGACTGAGGATCGAACCCCGGACCCCAGCACAGAAGTCCGACACCTTACCCCTAGACCAGTCTAATACGAGTGACTGAGGGGTGTTCGGGTTTATGACTATCAAAATAACTTACTACACGTACGGTATTTCAATGCATTCAAATATGTCGAACATGTTTGGGTCAGTGTATTGGATTTACCATTTATTGACATGCTATAAACTACGAAAATGACTGAAGATCAAATATTTTTATTTTAAACTGTTGAATGAAGTTGTATCTAGTGTATGCTGTGTTCCAATGGGGGTTAGGCCTGCTCAGACCCCTCGTGGCTACGTGCCTGACCAACCCGTAGAAACCAAATGGAGATGAAGACTAGAGAAGGCGACTAGGTTCACTATTCCAAACCAATGATATAATTGTGACAAATTCCACTAAGTTTCTTCGTAGGCAACCACATCTAAGGGGCTTGACATGCACTGTTATTTAGTATGGATAGGCATTTTATTGCTTGGAATTAATATTTTATATTGTAGTTTTTCATCTTCTACTTTTTTAAACTTGTGTATCTGGATCTTAGGCTCGGTCCCAGTACCAATAGTTCCCCCCTCGCGGTGAACATGATTATACTGTCACAGCCAATAAGAGGCCGCACCTCTCTCCTCCAGATGGACAGTTACCGGGACCTATTCAGCCCAAATCTCCTTTCCCCTGACATTTAACATTTACCTTGTTTCCATCTCTTTCTTTCATCTTCCAACGACTATGTTCTCTTTTTTCGTTCCTCCCCCTTTACACAGTTATTCAACATCTATCTCTTACTCTTTCTTTTACAGAATGCAGTCATTAAATGTCTAAGGAAGCAACCAGCGTACATGATAGAGGATATGGTCATTCAGAGTGAAATAAGTACCTATTCAGGTTAAATATATACTTTCCCTTAATGTTTATAATTTAAGATCATCTTATGAAATCAGTGATCTCTATACGGGGGGGCCCCATTACATCGCGTTTTAGTAACAAATACATCGCAGGTCCATCCCGTCGCATTTCTCCTCCTCTCTACACACAGCTAACCATATTGGCCAACACGATCCCAACAAGTTGTGTTACTAGATAAACGCACTCCCAGCTTGTTGGCCAACATGTTGGTGTTGGGCGAGCTGTTCTGTTGTGTTGGATCATTTGCTAGAGATAATAAACGACCAACCCAACATGTTGGCCGAGTTGGGAGGTTCTGCGCATGCGCTATCGAGTTGAATGAGTGTCTTACCTTGGTGAAGCATGTGTTTTATTTTCAGATTAGCTTAACTTTTAAAATCGGGGCTAGTGTATTTTTGTGATCATGGAATGGAACAAAGCTAATACAGTTAAACTAATTGATTTAAATTCTGAACATGGAAAAATTACACCTGGACACGTGAATCGAACCCGGGACCCATGTTCAGGTGTCATTTTTCAATTTTCAGAATTGATGGAGATGGAGAATTCCTCACTAAAAAGCATAAATAATAATAGCTTCGGCTATTAGATTCTTAATTGAGTTATATCAAAAGTATTTTGTTCTTTGTGAGGTCTCATCTGTACAAAGCTGTCAACACCAATTTACAAATGTAGGTAACTCATTTTTACCATACACACACCTTCAATTCGACGTCTAGCAAAAAAAAAAAAAACTTTGAACGCCCTACCGTTTCTTAAGTTTTGGTTTTTCTGCAAGAGTTCACTTCCTGTCATCACAATAAATGAAGAAACGGCAAGTAATACGTCGTTATCCATGGCTAGAAATGTGTAGACTGATTAAAAAAAGGTGGAGGAACCAGGATGTTCGTCTAACAAGTTGGCTAAAATAAACACAGCTTACTTTTCCACGTGAATTGTCTTCTAACATGTTGGATCCAACTTGTTACATAATAAACCAGGCTTCACTCTCACTATGAAGGTAGGTTTGGTTGAAAGAATGATGTGCCTGACTCCCCTTGTTGGCAAAGTTGATTAGGTTAGACACTCATTCAACTCGATAACGCATGCGCAGAACCTCCCGACTCAGCCAACATATTGGGTTGGTCGTTTATTATCTCTAGCAAATGATCCAACACAACAGAACAGCTCGCCCAACACCAACATGTTGGCCAACATCCCCAACAAGCTGGGAGTGCGTTTATATTGTAACACAACTTGTTGGGATCGTGTTGGCCAATATGGTTAGCTGTGTGTAGACAGGTGGAGAAATGCGACGGGATGGATCTGCAATGTAATGGACTTGCAATGTAATGGACTTGCGATGTAATGGTATACACCCTCTCTATACTACACTTGATGAAAATAATCACACCCTTTGCAAAGGACCAAAGCGTAAGTCAATTTTGTCGTCTGCTTGATTCTGAGGGAACGGATGGATTTAACGGTTTATTTCAATGATCTTGAGCGAAAACATGTTTCTGGTGCATGGGCGTGTTATAATTTGAAAATAGTTAAGTATTATAACGAATTTGGGTGAATACACATTTACGTTAGAGGATATACAATTCAATTTCCCAATTGATATGGTACAGTACAAATACGAGTAAAATATTTGATTTATTAAAATATGTATCTCTCAACCATGTGTGTAAGAGAAAAAGATATACACGAAAGTATCTTTCTCTCTTCTTACACAATAGTTTTCAGACGACAGCTAAAAAATCTCAGCTTCAGATGTCCACCCAGTTTTATAATAGAGATACAATACATACAGGTCACATCTTTTGTGCACAGACTATAATATATGATTTGTTTTCATTTTGTCTGTTCACATTGAGAAAAAAAAAATCTATATTAATAAAATGAAGTTTGTTATGGGCAGTGTGCAAGATCTACCGCACGAAGAGGTCTGAGGTTTTTTAAATTAGAAGCCCCTGTGTATGAAAATGTGCACCTAGAATCTGAAATTCCAAATTTGTTACTATATTTTTAAATTGTATTAAAAACTGGGCCCAGTAAAGCAGATTTACTTCTGTTTGTAATACATATAATGAAAGTATAAAGTCTGCCCACTATGAGAAAAAAGATTATCATGGAATGTATGAACACACGCTGATACCAGTAATACCATTTGATAAATTCACAGCCGTTTCTTCTCAGCTATGTTGTTAGTCCTCGCTACGAGTAGTTAAACCAACGTCTATATGAAACGAACTAAGATTTTTCCCGGCAGAAGCACTCTTCCTAAAATATTTAGTTTATTGATGTCAGGTTCATCAGTAGAATAGTACTCACATTCTTATTTTTCCTCCTCTCCAAGTCTGCACACGTTATTTGAACAATACTTCTCGAGTTTGAATACACTCTTGACTCGATCGATCGTATTCTTCTTCCTTAACGTGGTATAAAGGCTAATACAGCACGATCTCCACAAGCTCCTCAACATATCATATATGAAGAATCTCGGGGCCGTCTCCTTTACTCAGTATGTGGTTGGGACAGATATCAGTGCAGCTATATATGGACGGGTTGGGCTTCCCAGCCGGGTGAGAGTTCCCTTTCACAATTCGCTGTACACCTCGTCATCCCTATGTCTGCAATATTTACTCCCGACAGATCTCCCAACTGTCTGAACCCATTGAATGCGACGAAACTTTCCGTCTTTGCCAGCCTTTATACAGTTAGCGAGAGGAGGGGGAGTTTTTCTCCTCCCCCTGAACAATGTTACTTGCATCAATCCACGAATTGTGTTGAGTTTGTGGCGTTTATTAGCAAATAGCTACAACAGTTAATGAATAAAACGCAAGACTGGACACTATTGGAATTAAAACGAGTAAACTCACCGTTGCCCCATTCAGCAGTTTAGCCTCCCTAATATACTCCCCGCACAAAAATAACATGCCGCAATGAATTTAACTGACTAACTAAGCGAGTGAAAATCATGCAAGATTGAACTGCGCATCATCGCGGGGTGTGCTGGGAAAAGTGCAACGCACATGCGCAGGAAGGTGGTGATGTGTAAACAAAATTTGAACTGGCACTATCTACAAGCTGGTCAATTGTTCTACCACCGTCTGATTATCCCCTCCCTCTCTTCGTTGTTTTATGTTTGCCTTTGTTTTATTTACCCCTCTTCCCCCTCTCTGAGCTAGAATAATTTTGTATATAATGGTGTAGTCCAGATGAACGAACTACTCTCGTCAGGATCTTGTCCTTGGACGCACATAGGTGTCCGGGATGTTTTTAAAAGGTACAAAATTCTTTTTCGGCTGTTGTATTTTGAATTCTCTTTGGCAAATTAATGTTTAGATTTAAAAACCTTTACAACGTTATAGATAAATACTTAGGGATATCACGTATTACTTTAATCTTTTTGATACGTCATGGTCAAGAATGTTTATCTTCATTTTAGTTTTCTTTGACTTGAAGCCACATTTGCGTTTGCGTGATACTAAGTTTGTCAATTTTTACAAGACGCAGTTTTTTTTATGTTAGTAACTTAGAGCCTGTGTGGCATGAAAATCTTGTATTGTCATGAGAAAGAAAGTTTAGTAACTTATAGCCTGTCCGGGATAAAAGTCTTGTATTGTCATGAGAAATAAATGTTAGAAACTCATAGCCCGTACAGCATGAAAGTTTTATATTGCCATGAAAGAAATATTAATAACTTACTGATTTTGGTAATATTCTTTACTACTTGTTAGGGGTAATCTTTTATAATATTCCATTATATTGGTTGTTAACTAATATAATATTCCATTATATGCTGTATGTCAAATAAAGATTGAGTTTCTTTTTTGCCCTGAGATCTTTGAAATCGACGTCCACTCCTCCTCGCACTTCTGTAGTGAACCTAAAGGGCACTGCCACAAGGAAGGCCGGAGCGAGAACCACACTGGAAAGAGGCGCCCGACTGAAGCTAATTTCTCTATTCAGAAGCAGAAATACAAGGAGATAAGTTTATATAAATACACGAGGAACAGTTATCAACAAAACAAGTTTTGTCAGTGTGTTAGCTTCCTTAATCAGCGGGATCACTTTCCTCTTTTGCCTCTGGGTGCGGCCGATTTCTCTCTTTAGTCAGGAAAAGGAGAGTTCAACTCCACTTTATGTGTCAGATGAAGAAATAAAGTAAAGTTGAAGTATTATTAATAAAATGAGAGTATCTTTAATTTAATAAAGTGTTCTTTATGTGATAACATTCTATTCCTATTTACATTTCACAATATCTTGTTACATAATAAAAACATGACATAAAACTAACATATTAATCAAACACTTTGATACTCTTAAAGTCAACTATTGATTCAATGATTGTTTTTAATTTGATTTTTGGGGAGAAGTTGAAGTTAGTGAAAAACTTTAAATAGCTAGGGAGTGTGATAGAGGAAAGTGGAAGAAACAGAAGATAAATCAGTGAGAGAGGGAGGCAAGCAGAAGTGTGAGAAGTGTAATTTAGAGCAGGGATGTGTCGAGGAAGTGTAGAGAGACTACAGGAGGTTCTATGTACTAATGTTGACAGTCACAGAGGACCCGTTGGTAATGAAGGAGCAGGATTAAAGCAGAATTCAAGCTTGGGAAATTAGATATCTGAGAAGTAGTATAGGAGGGGTAAGGATGGATAGAATGAGAGGAACAGTTGAAGAGTAAGTGCAGAATAGGAGAGAGAGAAGATACCAAAGAAAATGTTGAATAATGAAGTGGAGGGAAGGATGCTAAGAGGAAGAGCAAGGAACAGATTGCTGAAGGTCGTGTAGAGAAGTGTGGAGGAGAGAGGAGAAGACTGGGTCAAAGTGAAGGAGCGAAAGGAGCCTTTGTTCCAAACAAACCCGACCAGTGGCTGGAAACTGTTTGTGGTGAGGATGCTGAGGAAGTGAAAGCTATTACAAAGTAAGGTCATTTGACAATAAGAATTACTATGATTTTCTCGAGTCTATAACATCTTGTCAGGTAATTTAACACAGGTGGGGTGAGGAAGTTATCTTGTAAAAATAGCAAGTAGCGATGTCTCAGTCACTCCAACAACACAGAGAGCGCCCGCTTTAACTGGGTGTGTCATTAGTTGGGACCCTCTGATCCTCAGTGTCGGCCAGGAATATTATGTTCTGTACTTTAGACACATTACCGAGTAGAGTTAGGTTAAAAAACAAATTAATTCTAACTAAGGACAATGTGAGATAAAATCAAATTATTGAGGTATATAAAGAACAGTACTTATATATAAACATTTAATTGTGTACACCTCACATGCCTGTCTAGTTTCAGCCCCAGACATTAATTACCTTACCCTAGCCATGAGCTCTAATGATCTGAAATCATTGGCTCTCTATTTATAGTTTATAATCGTACATTTGTTAAAATTGCGCTGTAAAATTTTTACTGTCAAATGACCTTAAATTAATTATAATTTTATCTAAAAGATTAAAGTCATATTTTAAATATGTTGGCACTAACATTAACTAAAATTAAAACCCTTTCTAACAAATGAGAAATTATCTCTGAAACATTTCCATGTTCCTAAAAGATGACTAATTGTTATCAGTTTTGTTTGACTTTATGAGGTCTGTAAGATAATTATGAAATTCTTTAATCAACTTTTCATTTCTCTCCCATTAATTTTCTTAATCTTGTCCCGAGATATTCGGTCAAAGAACAGCAAACCAGCCGCTCTTTCGATGCTCTCTGGTGGAACCTGAAAAATAACATAAACAATATAGTGCCAGTACGAGCTAACAGCAACATAAACAATATAGTGCCAGTACGAGCTAACAGCAACATAAACAATATAGTGCCAGTACGAGCTAACAGTAACATAAACAATATAGTGCCAGTACGAGCTAACAGTAAAGGGCCAGGTAATAGTTCCCCTGCGTTGAAAACAAGAAATATAAATCATTATAACTTTTTCTTATTGTTTTCCCTGGCTTGTGTCAGGGCTGACAGCTGTTGACAGTTTACCTGGAAGACTGTGATCGGAGTCTTGTCCTGGATGATCTGGTTGGGCATCACGTAGGCCTCCATCTCGAGCTCCTTGCGGTCGGTCTCCCCCACCACCACCTTGAAGAAGTGGGTGGGTACCGCCACGTTGCTCGCACCAATCACTTGGTACTTGACATAAGTCTTCCCATCAGCTTCTTTCCTGCACAGGTCAGGTAATAAGTCTCAACTTTAGAATAGTCTCAATTTGATGGCTAGAAGTCCCCGGTCAGTTGGTAATCCACCCTGACCCCAAGCTACAAACTAGCTCCTAGGAGGGGGTGGGGTCAAAGTCCCCGGTCAGTTGGTAATCCACCCTGACCCCAAGCTACAGACTAGCTCCTAGGAGGGGGTGGGGCAAAGTCCCCGGTCAGTTAGTGATCCACCCTGACCCCGAGCTACAGAATAGCTCCTAGGAGGGGGTGGGGTACAAAGTCCATTTTTTTCAATTTGAAGCAAACTCAAATCGAATATGAAATATTACCAACTTATAAAATAGAAGTTTGAATATTTTTGGTTAGTTGTTTTAATTTTCTTTTAATGTTATTTGTGATTATTTATACTTACAATTCAATTACTTCAGATTCTTAAGTTTTAATATTAATTAGTAACATACTTAATATATTTGTTTACTTGCAAATTGACACCTGGACACAGGAATCAAACCCCGGACCTTTGGCTTAGCACGCCAATCCTCTTACCACTGAGCTACCCAAAAGTCTGTCAATTTAAATAATATGATATTTAGATGTGGCTATAACCGTAATTAACAAATATAATAGCTTGGCTATCCAACCCATCATACTCAACAGCTCAGAATGGTGGTAATTCAACATAAATTGATATTTTGCCGCCAATATTTTTATCAGCGAAGCTTTGTAATTGTTGAATACAGAATATTTTTTTTAAAGTGAAGTCAAGGCTGATATATTTGAGTCCGATTCAAAGTTTTCAAAACTTTGCACAATGCTACTAGCGTCTCAACATTCTTGACAAAGGCATGACTCAAGTCCCCAGACAGACAGACAGACAGACATGTGTCAAGGTTCTAAGCGAGTATCCACTCAGTACATGTCACACATGTTATGAAGCGGGTACAAGTTTCCGGCTTGGTACATGCCTAGAGAATAGAGCGAGTGTGTGCTAGTGACAGTACTGACTATCAGCGACCGGTCTAGAGGGTACTGAAGGCATACCTGGGCAGGTAGAGTGGTCCTGTACACACATACACATTGATGTACTTCTTGGTGAGCTTGCGGACATGTTTCTCCAAAGTGTTCCACGAATCCCTGTTGAACCCTCGCCCCACCTGGGGTGCCATGTTGGACAACAAGAAGGTCTGGTCCACGTGGCGCTGGTTCAGCCTGTGGTTTCCCGCCGCCGCGAGATGGCCTCGGTCGAACCCACTGCCCTTGTAGTCAGAGTTGTTAGACCTGAGAACACCGACGCCAGGGGTTGGTACACCTGACTCCCATGAGGGGGTGGTGGCCCCTGCTTTGAAAGGGGGTAGAGGGAGTTACAGTGTGTACTGTTCTTTAGCGATTCATTCTTCTATTCCTGTTCCCTTGGGTTAGATAATTAGCTTAGCTTAGAGATTCTTGTAGAGAAGTGTTTTTTTAAATTTGTTTTGGGGGGTGTACACAGCACCCAGTCCCCAGCCTTTTAATCCATCACTGTAAAAATGTATTTCCCAATTTAATAAATAATCACTTTTCAGCCTTGCTGGGAATCGAACCCGCTCAGTTGACAGATGCGCTACCACTGAGAGGAGATGAAGTGTCAATATTATACAAATACAAATAATCTTGTTGTTGTTTAGTTACTTTGTGACTTATATCCTTTTTACACTGGTAAATGTGAGTACAGGGGACAAACAGGCCCCCAGCAGAGCTAATCCCGAGTTAATGTTGAGAGCCGTCACCTGAAAAACGGATGAAGAGATGCATCTTCCGTGAACTCGCATTTTGCTCTATCGACAGCGTCATTGCTTGCTACACTCTCCTTGGTGAGGTGCTCAAATACCCAGTAAGCGACCCTGTTTCTACGATCATAGGATAAAACATAGTCGTCAAAAGATCTGACGTTCTCCAGGCCTGGGAAGCCAAACCTCATTATCTGAAAGCAGTCGAACCAGAGAGTGTCATTGGGTAGAGACAGAGCGTCGAGAATGTAACAACGTGACATTAATACACACTGAGAGGGCTGTGGGTGTATTTCACATGTAACCTATACAAGATATTAGTTATGGATGATCAAGTGGATTGCGGCGCAATGGGAGACCAAACCTAAGGACCTTACCTTTTACACGCATCTTTCTTTCTTCTAAAAACACAAAAATCACAAAATGTGGGGAATCCAGTGATTATTACAACACGTTATACTTGTAGAGTATGACATCACTCTACCATCACCGCAAGCTCTTGAACTCTGGGCCCGCCCTGTATGGTGTTAGAGGGCAAGTCATGCGATCTTGCTAGCTCTGGCGTTCACACGGCCGGGACCAGAGCGCGCTATAACACACTCGGATTCCGTTCATCGAACATGATAGTTCACCGGACTTGTGCGTTAACTACAGTGTGTAAATTTGAACTCCAGTTTGTTTGATCAAAACCAGCTCATTACGGTGTCGTCAATAAATGGGTCTGAAATTACCGTACATTACTTCAAATGTTGTTGTTTTTGAAACCAAACTCACCTAAGTGCCGTTGAAAAATCTATAAAATTGCACGACCAAGACTTTCTGTAGGTACATATTATAGAGCTGACTAAAGTGCAATAATCTTCTACGATGACTCTTATTTCACAACAGAGATTTATTTTTTTATAAATGGTTAGCTAATCATTTATTATCTAAATGAAAACATTCTTGTACTGTATCTACTAACAATTTTACACCCAGCAAACTCACACAAGGTCATTTAGAACCAAAGTGAAAACGCAGTAGAGAGAACACATCCACTGGAAGTCAAATATTAAAACACAGTAACAATAAACTTATGTATTTTAAGGATAAGTAATGTATTAATATTATATTAGGTTCTTTTCTAAGTTAGCTTAACCTAACCTTCATCACAGTAATTACTTAGCTTAACCTTGCTACTGTCCCATTCGTTAATAGACTACTATCTCAATATTCACGAAAGTACGAGCTGACATATCGTAAGAGATCACAGATCAGACAAGTGGTCTAGTATGTTTACGTTTGGAGTTTAGTAGTTTTATTGAGCTGTCTAAATGTTGATAGTGAGGTTATATCTTCTTTTTTATTCCCTTCTCCTTATTTTATATACTTTTCTTCTACAACATGTTCCAGTGATCTTTCACCATCTTCAAGTCTGAGGAAAACCAATGTTATTTCAAATTATTGTATAAAAATATGTTATAAAACTATGAATTAAAAATATTAAACATTAGAAATGGAAATAATTAAGAGAAACTATAATGTGATATACAAAATATTAAATATATAATCATTTAATAATAGTAATAATTTATATATTTAATATTTTGTATATCACATTATAGTTTCTCTTAATTATTTACATTTCTAATGTTTAATTTTTTTAATTCATAGTTTTATAACATATTTTTATACAATAATTTGAAATAACATTGGTTTTCCTCAGACTTGAAGATGGTGAAAGATCACGGGAACATGTTGTAGAAGAAAAGTATATAAAATAAGGAGAAGGGAATAAAAAAGAAGATATAATCTCACTATCAATTACTATTACTCCTTACCAAATAAACATGAACATTAAAAATGTCTAAATGTTGTCAGAAATAAAATAGTTTCAAATAAATATTATTATGGTATCACTGAATTCTCCGCTTTCTTGTGAGTATAGTGAGTGTTTGTTAAGTATTAAGTGAGATAGGTCAGTTACAATGTATTATAAGATAAGATCCAGTACACTACGAGCCACGAGTTTATTTGTCACAATAGAGATGAAATACTAAAATTAATACATTTATATAAAGTTCTGTGGAAACTAATGTTGTAGGCCCACATTTTTTGAGCTAAAATATAAATATGTGTAGTAGTGGGCCAGGTAACAACTTCACAAGATTGTTTGTTTGTTTGTTTGAGTCTAGTATCATTTATTCAAATTATAAGGCCAGCAAAATGAGTCTTCTCAAATAAACTGTCGAGGATAACTAAGAAATAAAGATCTGTACCTTATTATTTCCAAATGTAGAGGTTTCAAGCTGTGTCCTTGATAGTAGCGGGTTGTTCTAGAAACAAGTGACCGTGACTGAATGAGACAAAGCGCCCCAGTACATCCAACTAGGATTGAACCACGATCTACCAGCCCCCAGTCTAGTCTATTGTGAGAGTAGCACCTTAGATCATGTGGCCACCAAAGGGTTTTTTCTTAGTAAATGGTTTCACACTCTCTCCATGCAAATGCAGGTAAATATTCTTCTAAAACTCTACTGTCCTTATCCCTTTCTACTAGCGTAACTAATTCACACGCATAACCCGAACGGGTACCAAGATGGGAGGGGGAGAACGGGTCTCGACCTTTCAGCTCATAGTGTACCCACTAGATACTGACGCACAAACACAAAGATGTATTAAGATATTTACTAATTTTACCATTTTGAATATGATGTAAACTGTCTTATAGAACTATGAAGTGACAGAAGAATGAAAACAGCCCTTGAAGGGATGACCATAATACTCCCTGAGCCAGGTGAGGGTTACACTCTCCCCATAATTGGTTTTTATTCTATCCCACCGCCCTTTTATAATTATCCGGGCTTGGTACATATCCAGGACGTGATGGACGTTAAAAATCACTTTACAGCAAATTACAAACGTTGAAAATATACTGACTTGTGAAACCCTGTTTGTAGTTGAAGGCACATAGGGTACAGCATTTTCTTCTGAGGTAGTTACTTTATTTTCTATGGGGGAGGCGGCCGACACGCTGCCAAAAATAGGCAGAGAGGGAAAAATTTTGCTTTCGCACAAGCTTTCATCAAGTGCATCATCGCAAGATGAGCAGAAATGTGATTTATGCGGTGTTTTTTGGAACGAATATCCTGCAAACCATGATCCGATACTTGCACCAAATAACGTTGTAACTTGAAATGTTGTTTTCCACGCCATGCGATGCAAAATTATCGCAGACTGTTTATACACATTACACATTCAATGCAGCAGACGATCTTAAAATATATCAAAACCATCTACTGTTTTTTCAAGGCTAGCTAATATTTGAATTTATTAAAAAAAAATCACAGCTTGATTA
>CABFVZ010002943.1:23289-49688 GCA_902151445.1 Timema monikensis | reverse complement strand
TTATACACCTCTAAGTGTTTAAAAGAGAGAGCTTTTATATATAGGTATACCCCCAAAGGGGGCAGAACTTTTCCATACCCACATTTGTGGAAAAAAAAAAAAAGGATATACGCAAAGTGAAAACATATTAAACTATAACGAGATATTACTGCATTAAAAATAAGTCGATAACTGAAAAATGCTTTTAAAATTCACAGCTAATATAAAAGATCATTCAAATTGGTTCAATGTTTTAATTTTAATCTGTGGCATGAGAATGACGTGGTTCTTCTAGGAACGTTGAGAAAATAAATAATTTTGATTTTGATATTGTTTAGTTTATTTCATAATTTAAAAGCGTATTTTGATCTTTAAAGAAACGTATTTTGAGTAGAAAGATAGGTTGTGATTATTCTTCACTATTTTTACAACAATTAACAAAACAGAGATTATTCATACACAAAACAAGACCCATTCGATTTACAATAGTAAATAAGATTACCACCAGAGTGCAACAATGTACAGTCTGGGTATTTAGAAGTGAGTTACTATATTCTAAAACACTTCCTTAATGAGCGTCCACAAACATGTTTTTAATGTCATAGTGGCATCATTGCAAACAATACATATTTATATTTGTATATATGAGCCAACACACTGAGCACACAAATAAACAAAATTAATTCACCACTTCAAGAAGACTCAGTTTCCAAATCAGCACATAGTCGTTGAAAAACCTCACGGGGTAAAGGCTTCGTAAGGAGGTCGGCAAGCTGATCCTTTGATGTAGTGTATCGCAGCTCTATTTCTCCATGTTCAAATCGCTCCCGAGTGTAGTGGTAGCGAGTGTCTATGTGCTTGGTACGCTTGTGGTATTTTGGATCCTTCACAAGTTTTATGGCACTTTGATTGTCAACGAAGATCACCGTTGGTGCAGCAGCTTCTTCAAAGATGTTCATGAACATAGTTCTAAGCCACGTAGCTGCTTTAGATGCTGCTGAGACTGCCATATATTCATTCAACTTTGGTGGTTAAGAGGGCTACTGTTTGCTGCCTAGTACGGCTCTAATTAATGGGACCATCCAAGATGTTGAATATCTAGCCCGTTGTCGATTGTCTTGTATCAAGGTCTCCAGCCCAATCAGAGTCTGAATATCCCACAATCGTAATTGGGTCCTCGGACTTTCGATACATGACTTCATAGTTGGCTGTAGCTTTGAGATATTTAATGATTTTCTTGACACTGTTCAAGTGGTTTTTGTCAAAGTTATTGCAATATTTGCTGACCTACCCCACTGCAAACGCTATATCAGGGCGACTGACTATACAAATAAATATTAATGTGCCAACTACTTCCCTATATGGTACATGGATCATTGATTGGTCTTCTACTGAAGCTTGTAGGTGAATATTGGAATCTGCAGGCACGCTACAAGAATTAGCTTCCTGAAGATTGAATATTTTGGCAATCTGGTGTATGTAGGTTGATTATCCAATGAAGAGTGTCCCATATTCTCTGTTGTAGCGTATCTGCATCCCCACAAAGAATTCTACTGATGATGCCGTGATCTCAAACCCCTTCTGCAACTCATTGATTACAACGTTGCATGATGATTTATTCGGCCCCATCACAAGACCATCGTCGACCAAAAAGATTAGAAAGACACGATTCCCCTTAACATCGGGTTTGTAGACACATTTATCCCCATTAAATTGCCTGAAGCCAAAATTATTTATGAATTGATCGAACTTCTGTTCCAACATCGTGAGGATTGCTTCAGACCGTAAAGAGACTTATTGAGTTTACAAACAACATTTGAATCAACCTGTATCCCTTCTGGAGGACTCATGTATATCTCCTCTTCAAGATCTCCATTAAGGAATGCGGTTTTGACATCAATTTGGGTTAGTTCATAGTCAAATTTAACTGCAATAGAGAGGAGCACTCTAATCGAATCATAGCGAGTTGTGGCGGAAAATGTTTCATTGTAGTCTATTTCCAACTTTTGTGTGCACCCTTTTGCACAAAAACGTACTTTGTATCACTTAATCTCACCCGAAGAATTTCTTTTAATTTTAACGACCCATTTTGAGCCGATGGGTTTCTTACCTTCAAGTATTGATGCCATTATCTATGTGTAATTTTTCTCTAAGACGTCAACTTCCTCTTTCATAGCAGTTTCCCACTTGAGTCTGTCCGGGCATGTAACAGCTTCAGAATAAGTACTAGGAGTATCTTCCTCAGCACAGAGAAGATTCTCAGTGAATCTTGCTGGCGGCTTTAAAACACTACGAGGTCTGAGGTTATGAGTAGACCTAGACATTTTGTGTGATTCGTCCTTTTGAATAATTTCTTCCGGTTGCTCACCCGGCTCTGGCGATGTCTTCTTAGTCTCGTAGTCTTCTTGTCTCTTGACTTCAGCTACTTCATCACAGTCAATTTTCGTAGGTTGGTAGTGGATAGGTTTTTCAAAATCTTGTGGTGCTTCATTGAAGAGCACATTTCTTGATATACTAATTTTCTTTATGTCAGCATCGTACAGCCTGTAGTTGGAAAAATTTCCATCATATCCAACAAGTAAACAAGTATCATATTCTTTGATTTCCTGTCCAACTTATTTCATCCGTTTTGCATCAGCATATAGGCCTCACATCCAAACGTCCTTACATGTAACAGCTGAGGCTTTTTGCCGGTCCACAGTTCCAGGGGTGTAGAGTTATGAACCTGCTTTGTATGCGTACGGTTTGTAATCCCTAAGCTCGAAACTAGAGGGATTCCATACATAAATATAAACAAAACCTACAGTTAACGAAAAATAAAATAAAATAGAGAGGAGCGCGTAGAGTGAATATCCTAAAATTGTGAGTTATAAAGTGCTGGACATTTAACATGTCCCCAGCGCACGCAACTCACTCTTTTGAGTAGCGGGAAACTACGGTCCACCTTCACAGGTTGCATAACATATTAATATATAAAAAGGTCGAAGGCTAATCCCTCGCACCTTTTTTAGATATAGGGATAATATGGCGTAATTATGCATTAGAATAATTTCAAGTCTTAGAATCTTTTAGATTTAATTTATGCCAAACTTTATTAAATAACAAGCATATTATTTGAAGAGCATTCAATAGTTCAGTTATATATATATTATATATATATATAATAGTCGTGAGTGACCAAAGCATTATCAACATAAATATATACTATCCAATAAAAACATTGTTCCATAAACATTTACTCTTTTCCTTCTAATCATTACGTTATTTATTATTATGTACCCTAAAAATATTACGTAAATATAAATATTGATGCATAACATTATTTGAATATGATCATACTTAATACAGTAGATGATCTCTCCTAACTAACACATTTTTGTACCTGTTGCAAAAAGCAACATGTTAAAAGTTTTAGTTCCATCAAATGTACCTAATGTTACTACCATTTAACATTAACGCTAATAACCTACTTGCAGAACTCAAAATAACCTTCGCCTATGTCATAACAAGGATTATAGTACTATTATAAATATCGAGGATATTTCCTAACATTACCCCTTTAAGTTTTTTTCTTACTATTTTGACACAAAAGATATTAACAACGCTATCATAAAAGTAACAATCGAGAAACTAGTAAAAAATATAAAGTTAAGTTGATATATACAATAATCTAGTGCAATACTCTATTCTACTAATATTGAAAATCTCGGCACCATATTTCAAACACTTTCCCACCTTAATGTTTGCCAAACCCAAAATGCAACACCATTTGCAATTGAGACGAAATAAAGTTAATCTTGAAATGTATGACTTTCAATCATTATGGATAATATTGAAAAGTTCTGATCTAACAACACTTTCCAATTTTCATATTTACTATACTCATCTAACCTAAATACTACTGAGAAACAAATAAAGTTAATTTGTTGAGTATAAAGTTCGCGCATAATGCCTAATATCAATAGCACAGAAAATGTCTGACTTTACAATACTCACATTATAAAGTAAATCAAAGATGAAGATTTACGCAAATACTTTATAATTAAATTTGATAGAAAAAGATCTAAAAAGAATTTTGACTAGTTCCAATAATTTACATTTAGGCCGAAACTGGATTTATTCTTTCATTATCTTAATATGTCCGTTACGCCGACGCTTAGTCCTCCATGGTCCCAGCCAAGTCCAAGAGTAACGTCTTCATCGACGGATGGTCTTTTATATGGCACACTCATCGAACAGGATAGGCACAAAGGAAGGGGGCGCGCTCGGCTGAAGAACATTCTATATTATTCTGGCAAAGCCTGGCAGTTACCATCTTCTTCTCGTCTTTTCGTTTCTTTGAAGTTGGGCGGATACATCATGGTAGTGGTGGTGGTGGTGGTGGTGGTCTCTTGCGAAGAGATGCGGCACTAGGCTCAATGTTGGCAGTTGCTCGCGAGTAGTTTGTGTGGTCGGATGTTTGTTGCGCGAGATGCTTCTCCAGATTGGTGATATAGGGTAAGTGATGTTTATGTTTGACTGGCACCATTCTGTTGACTTGGAGCAATAATTGCTACAGGTTTAATATGTATACAGCACAATTTGCAGCTTACGCCCAAATCTCTCGGGAGAGGTCGCTGCTGCAAAGCATCACCCGGGCACTCTCTAAAATTGTACGCATATCTCTCTCTGAGCGAGATTTTTTTTCGGGTGTGTATAGCACTGTTCTCTCAGCTAAGATCCCTTTTGAGGCAAGAAAATCATGAAATTCCTCATTAACGTACTCTTTACCGTTGTATGTATGGAGTATTTGAACAATTCGCTTGTATTTTGTTTCTACAATCTTACAAAAAATCCTTAAAACATTGTAGTGTATGACTTTTATGTTTAATGAAAGATACTACTCTATAGCCAGAGTAGTCATCCTTGCAACAAAATACTTCGCTCCTCCTACAGACTCGATTGCCATGACACCAAGATCACTGTATAGTAACTCACCAACCTCCAACTTCTGATGGCTTGGGTTGTTAAACGGAAGCCTGTGGTTCTTTCCATATGCACAGCCAGGGCAAAATAAATGGTCTCAATCACTCAGATATACACCCTCAGCTAAGCCTTTTGAGACTCACTCCTTCAAAGCTCTAACATTGATGTGGTCGAGGCGTTCGTGCCATAGCCTCAAACTAATCTGAGTGACAGAATTGTCTTAATTTGAGGTTAAAGTCTGAAAAAGCATTTTATACAGGTTATTTGGCTGGCGTCCACCACAAGCGACCAACTTTCCTTTTTCAAAAACTTCAACAAAATTGTCTGATTTAACAATTTTCATTCCTAGCTTGGTGATTTTCCTTCAGACATAAGATTCTTTTTCAGGTCCGGAACAAATAGAACGTCTCTAATGACCGAGTCATACCACTGACCATTCAGCAACCTCCAAATCATCACATCACCTTTCCCTTTGACAAAAAGCTTGTGGTTGTCACCAAGACGCACAGAAGAACCATCACTAACTTCTTCAAGCTTATCAAAGTAGTCTCTGTGCCATGTCATATGCTGGAAGCCCTTCTATCCATGGTCCAGGTATTCTTGCCAGTAAAAGAAATACATGCATTTGCTTCCTCAAGATTAAAGGCAGAAAAATTTGACTGGTTTGTTTTGCCTTTATCAGAAACTGGGTGATTTTTCTTCTCACTCCGGCAGTCACGGGCAATGTGACATTTACGTTGGCAGTTGTAGCAGGTAAGTTTTCTTATTGTTTGGTTACTTTGTTTTCCTACTTCATAAAATTGTGGATTATGTCCACGAGATATAGTTTCTCTGTTAGCTATAGAAGCTAAGGCAGTTTCTTGCTCTTCCCCCTCAGTTAAGCTCACCTCTTCATCAATCAGACTTGACGTTAAATTGGCGATGGTTTGCTTGTCCTCACTCATGAAAAGCCAGGCCTGTCTGAAACTTTTATATTTCAGAGGTGGACTACTCAAGATCTTGGTCAAAATAGCTATAACGTTGACTGAATCTCTGACCTATTTTATTTGTTGGGCAAGAGTTTCCACTTTGGTGATGTGTTAAGCCATTGAGTCAGCCAAGCTCCACTGATAATGATAGAAACGCTCATTTACTATCATTTTATTTTTTTCTGATCTATGCTCTAAATGGAATCTAGTTTACTTAGAATTTCATAAGACGATTTACAATTTTCAATAAAGGCAATATTACTGAGCTCCATAGCTGCGACAAGGGTGAACATAGCTACAGCGTCCCTTTGTTGCCATAGATCAATTGCCTTATTTGAATTTTCAGTAGGCATAGCTTCCTTACCTTTTGCGATTTTGAAAATACCTTTGGCACTTAGAGCGCATGTCAACTGGAACTTCCACTGGTGGTAGTTAGTACCATTAAATTTATTAACGTTTAATATGTCGATCTTTTCAGACATTTTGACTAAAGTTCAAAGTTAAGATCAAGGTATATTCTTGCATAAACGAATTCTATTAAGTAAATAAACTAATTTAAGTACAATTACTTAAAACTTAACGTTTTTGTTTAACTGATAAACATGAATGTTCCCGTGAGAATGTTCACTTAAATATTATAACATTAAACTTAATGTGCTTATGAAAAATAACTTTCTTGTGACATTAACAGCCCCGGCAGTATGGATAACTCGAGCAATGAAATACTACGAAACTGATTCATTTAGCTTTAGATAACCAACAACACATTAGGAACTAATCCTGGGCCCATAACCTTTAAACGCGTATTTTGATATCTAAAGAAACGTATTTTGAGTAGAATTATAGGTATTGATGATTCTTCATCGTTTTTACAACAATTAACAAAACAGAGACTATTCACAAATCAAGACTCATTCAATTTACAATAGTTAATATGATTACCACAAGAGTGCAACAATGTGGAGTCTGGGTATTTAGGAGCGAATTACTATATTCTAACACATAACAATTTAATACACATTACACAATTTCTTTTTGACGTAAAGTTATTTCCTTAAATATCAAGTCACTTCTTAATATAATATTTGTTTCTTCCTTGATTATTATTATTATAATATTATATCTACTTACTATAATTATAATAAATATTATTAACATTAATAGATGATAGAAGTTATAGCGACTCAAAGTTGAAATGTTTGGAGAGTGATTTTTGAGAAAATATATATACCTTCAAGGACTATTCAAGCAAAATTGCAAAGCATCCTTACTCCACTTATATGGAGGGTCCTTTGATGAGAAACCAGGTTTCTTTATTTCTTTCTTTAGCACTATTTTGTTATTTTACTATTGGTTATAATACACTCCTTTGTAGGATCGATTAATGAACAATTATTATTAATATTATTATTTGTTATTATCTAAAAATATCAATAACTAGGTGATGGTGACCTAAGATAATTATTTTGAATGTTTTTTATTTGTTTTCATCACTGTTAATTTTTGCTACAGTTATTTTGTATAAATTTTGTTATTGACATCCTCTTTTCCTTCCTTAAAACGTGTCTTTTATTTAGTTTGATTAGCGTGCTCTCTAATGGGAAAATATATAACTAATAGAGATAGCTATATCGAAAGAATTATGTTGCCAGCCTGAGCAAATTCTGTTTTCCCCTAAAATAAACGAGTGGAATTCTTCTGTCAGTTGTAAATTATGAATGTATTTTCTCATTAGCAGCAGAATGGATGAATTTACTCACATTTTACAACATCTAAAAACAGAAAATGAATGGAAATCTGAAGAAGATATAATAAAACAAAATAATGTAAGATATCTTCAAACTTCTAGCCCTTTTCTAATCAATTATACTACATGAACTAATCTTATGTATCTCATACACTTCCTAATCTTATGTATCTCATACACTTCCTGGTAATTTTCATCTTTATTAGCCTTTCAAGATGGGCTACAGTAGCCTTTTTTTACACGATTATAACGGGTTATCCATTAAATATAATTATTCATTATTTTTAATGAATAGCTATCAAAACCTTAGGTGCGGCAAAATGGAGCGCAAGTATTTTTACTGTTTTTATAGAATTAAATTTTCTTTGGGCAAAATAAATATTTATAAAGTAACAAAATAGAGTTTAGTTTTCCGCACATGCTAATATCAACATATCTTGAATATCTGTCAAGGGTGTCCTGGAATTTTGTCAAAACTTTTTAAATAAAGAGAAAAAAGTTCTCACAAAATTTCAGGACACTCTTGACAGATATTCAATATCCGTTGATATTAACATGTGTAGAAAACTAAACTCTTATCTTGCTACTGGATAAATATTTGATATATATTTTGACCAACAAATTTTAGTTCTATAAAAACTGTAAAAATACTTCTACTCCCTTCTGCTGCATCTTAACTTGACAACCCAAAACTAGGCCAAGAAAAGGAACTGGTAAAGTACGCTTTGTGTGAATGTAATTAAAATAGCTTGGAATTTTAAGGTTTAGTTAGAATTTAATCAAAAATATACAAACAAATTGTAACTATTTTCTAATACACATGAACATTTTTATTGCATTGTAGTTGCTAGCTGCCTATTTAATGATTAAACCAGGGCCCCATAAGGGGTTACACAGATAAATTGGCTGAAGGGCAGGGAAAAGTATTTATAATTCTCATGTTTTTAAAATTAATTATTTTTATTCCCAGTTTGACACAGACACCAAAGACGGTATGGATGCTACTATTAAATTTGAGACAGACAATTACAAGTATCTCCCTGGGAAGACGGAACGCCTATTAGACGGATTTCCAATGATCTCAGAAAAAATAAAGGTAAAAAGTTTTTAATTATCATTACTAATACTATTATTATTATTATTATTACTGGTATTATTATTATTATTAGCACTTACGCTAATGTGTACTGGTAGGGTGATTGTGAGATGAAATGGAGGATCTACAGTTTAACGTGGGATCCGAACCACGGTGGAGGCCTGGCATTCCACACATTCACAAGTTGTGATTAATATCAAATAAATCCGTGCCGGTATTGAGAATTGAACCCTGGACCCTAGCACAGAACTCTGATACCATACCCCTAGATCGCCAGGTCACCTAAAAAGTGTGTAGTAAATTTCCTAGGTGGGATAATATTGTTAATAATATGGTAAGATTCTTTTTGGAAAAATGCATTGCGGGATAATTATTTGGAATAAAATAGGCCTAATAAATTATGGGGATCTAGAATATTGGGTACCAAAATATCTGTTGAATTAAAGGTTTTAAAATTATAAAAAAAAATATAGCACTAGTCATAATAAGTTTCAGAAAATATTTCATGATTTTAATATAGCCCTAATGAAGAAAAGAAGATAAAAAAACAATCAAAACGAAGACAAAAGTTTATCACCACATTTGAAATCTAAAAAATAATACTAATTTTTCATATTAGTTAATTCTATTTTTTCATAATCATGAAATGAGTTTCTCTGATATCTTACTTTTGGTAGGTAAAGTAGTTTTTAGTAAACAATACATCCTGTGCCAGCATTTAAAAATAATTGTTTACTTATGCTTTTCTAATTCCCAAAAATCCAAGGTCATTAGGGAAGGTGGGGAGGGAAAGTTATTTACAATTTTCTTATAGGCTATCTTTTAAATATAACTATTATATATTCAATCTAAGCTGAAACCTGATGAAAACAAAGCAACATTGAAGTATGTTCTCTGAGTTGCTGCTGAACGGACTCTCAATGGTATCCCCTCATTAAATAGTGCTTCCTATGTTTTGTTTTAAACTTCTTTTAAAATAATATTAGAAAATTATTATAGCTAAAATCATCCCTTCATTTGATTTAGATAAAATAACTTTTAAACTTTGCAAGCCCTTTAGGAATACCAACAAACTCCTGACTCAGCGTTATGAGACCCCATAGTACAGTCCTTATCACGTGTTAACGGCAAGTCAACAACGATTAGTTGACATTTCATCTTGGCAGAGTTAAGTGACGGTTGTGATTGTTGAGGGATTCCCGAGTATGTCCCGAGTTTTGTTAAACATAAGACAGGAGATTTAAAAGTATTAAGAAATACAAACATTCATAATGACCTACTTTGTTATGGAAATGACTATATATGGTCACGTCTTTTAAAAATATTGCACACCTCCAAGTCCAACAGCTAGAGGCCACAATAGCTAGGGAGAGGGTGGACGGAATTTATAAGGAATTTAATATAACAAAAAATAGGAACATTTGCAAGTTTAAGAAAATATTGGATTATCTATTCAAGATAAATCAGCAGAGGTGAATAATTAACACACGGCCTCACAAGGAAAACTGAAGCGTGTTGAAAAACATATAAATATGGTAGAGACTGCTCTTGAGCAGTACATTTGAGGATACATTTCACAATCTCTAAGTAAATTATCTATTTTTAGGATTTAGTCTGGAAGAGACCCATTAATAACCAAAAATTGTTAATATAATAATAAAGAGCTTAAAGAGCCTCTTTTAAACGGTTAACAAAATGCCTCAATCACCCTTGTGAATTATGACTAAACAAATTTAAATTTTAAGATTAAATTTAAATATCTATTATGATAATACATTGGGACTATTACTTCCACCACCTTTGAAGTAATTGAGAAGAATCCCACTTGTTAATTAATATCTAACATTACAATAGAAAACAAAGCAATATTACAACAGAATACTGATAATTTTTCACTAAACAAATCAGTAAAATGTTAAAGTTTTAACGTGTAAGTCAACCAAAAAGAATTACTTTCATAATCACTTCAAAGAAAATACGTCTACAAAATATTACCTCTAAAATAAACATTATCAAATTTTAAAGTTCGAACGTTTAATTATTGGTAACCACAAGTGCAATAACAATTTATATTTAAACTAGATATTCCAAGCTACAAAAAGATTCAAAAGTTGGCTACCTATTAACCTCTCTAAAATTACAAAGAGACTAGCGTCCAAGGGGCAAAAATGAAACATTAAGTGTTCCACAAAACAAATTTATTTTCAAAAATAAATCCTTAAGTGAGAAATTCCTGATGCCTACACTGAACAATTATAATCACATAATTAAATAAGTGTTCAAACACCCAAACCCGTTAAAGGTCGTTTTAATTGTAATATTTAATAAAAATATATAGTGTTTATATATATAGCCATCCTGGAGTAATTATGTCCAAGTCCAGACCAGGACTTCTCGTGGAAAGGTTGCATATAATAGTCAATTATGCTAGCTTAGGGCTATCATTATATAGGTCTTGTTGATGGATAAAGAGGTCGGAGATTTTCATATTAAATTTAAAACGCCACATCGCGAACACGTGCTAACAGCATAACTCTCTTGTTACCAGCTGCCAAACTTGGCACGAACCCAAGTCACCTAGGCCGGACATCTGGCTAGTTGCAGTTAAATCTTGGCACGTGTTCAAGTCTCGTAGGCCGGACATCAGGTTAATTGCAGTTAAAACTTGGCACGTTCTCAGGTCACGTAAGCCGGACACCTGGTGAGTTGGTCGTTAAAACATGGATCGTTCACCAAGTCATGTAGACCGGCCACCTGGCGGGTAGGCAGTTCAAGATTGTGAGTGGTCCGTCTGTCAGCCGGCAGGGCCAATCAACGCATTATTGGATACCCCCAATGAAATATATTGTTTAACAATCCTTCGTCGTTTGACTGTCTTCTCTTCATCATTAACTTCGGTGTGAACAGGTTGGTCATGAGACTTGTGCTAAGCCAGATGATACAATGAGTGAGTAAAATACATATTGTAGACATAGCGAGTTTTGTAAATAAATGGAATTACAGGATGTCTATGAGTATTGGATTAATTGGGGTAGGTATAACTAATATAGCATTAGATAGTATTGCTAAAGTTACATATATTAATTTCCAGGTTGAGACAGACACACAAGAAGATATGGTTATTGTTATTAAATCTGAACCAGACAATTGTAAATCCTGCCATGTGAAGATTGAACGCCTGTCAGACAATTTTATAATAATGAAGACAAAATTAAAGGTAATTAGTATTTAATATATTATGTTAAAACATGTGTCAATAGTTAGTGCTGTGAGTATTATTATAAGATAGTGACTGGACTATCACTACTAATAGTTCAGTTTAGAGTATTTGGACACTTCTGTCACTAAATATAAACTATTGACAACAAATCTTTCCTCTTGTTCATATGAAGCTCATTCAATAAATACCTTAGAGCAGGAGTGTATTTAAAAAAATATATATATATATATATGGTTTCTGGTTTGGGGGCTAGTTATATTAAAAAATATATATATATTTTGTAGGATAAACGTTCATTTAGAACGGAAGTAGAAATTTCCTTCTGGAAGGTCTTTTATCCCAACTAAACACAACTATAGGGTAGGATTCTGGTACGAAATAAAGCCTTACAAGCTAGCTTCCTTCAAAAATCAAGGTATATATTAGGCTACATCAACTTACTCAAAGAAAAACTAACCAGTTTCTAACTTTGATATGCTCTTCAAAGCTTTTTATAACATATTTATTTCATTTAACTAATCACACATTGATGTATTCAATCAAATTAATGAACAATGTCAAAATGCCACATTGCCTTGTATGGGTGTAAGAGAGAAAGATATAGCCGAAAGTTTCTTTCATTCTTTCTTACACGATGGTATACAGCCGACATTTCAAAAATTTCAGTCACAGATGTCCATCCAGTTATATTATAGAGATCAATGGTATTACCCTAACTAATTGATGCCCAATATCAACACAATTAGGATTATTACTATTTTATATCACTAATGTATTAGCTGAGTTTGGGAGATGATAACAATTATCATTGTTCTGAATAATTGGGCATTAACAGGTATTATTAAATGTGCTGTATTCCTACGCAAGAAATTGTATCCATCACTAATTATTTATTGATTATTTGAGGTGGCTCCTATACAGTATCCCACCTTACTATGAAATAACCATTAGGTATGATTTCTGATTTTTCCTGTGAATCCTTATCACAATACATCTTGATCCAGCTATTTACCATTTTCCTATGCCCTAGGCAACAATAACTGTTTGTAAATGGGTAAGTTAGTTATAAAGATATGGTTCCTTAGAATATGAGCAGGAGTTATATTTTGTCCTAAAATGGAAGTATATCTTATTCTAACAATCAGTTGAATTTTTTTTTGCAATTTTACAGTAGTTGTTTAACTATTTGAACACCCTTTTCTGTTATCTCCCCATACTCCCATATATCTTCTAAATCCACTTTTTCAAATGGAATGTTAGGAATTTCATTACCTAGCATGGGCTTCATAGTATTTTGAGCTTGATATGTTTTACAAACAGATCAACTATCAAAAATGTTTTCAATGTCATTATTGATACCTGGCCAAAACAATACTTGTCTTGTGCTAACTTTTGATTTACTCAGGCCAACGTGACCTTCATGTAGAATATTTAACATTTGTTTTCTTAGTTTAGCTGGCACAATCATTTTATTCTCATAAAAAAACCCTCATGTTTAACAAAATATATCATTTCTAAATATAATAAATCTACTCATATCTGAGATCACAACCACAAAATAATTGAGCCATCCTTCCTAAGTTGAAACTATGCTACGACAAAACAAATATAAACTTTATATGCATTTGTAATACTCTGAACAATCCTATTTGAACCTTGGGACCTGTTAACCTAGCGCAAAACTTGTGCAAAATACTTTACACGCTTCAGTTTTCCTAACGCTACAAACTAAGATAACAGAACTCAACCAACATTAAATAGATTTAAGGCCGGTATTACAATATAAGTATTCCAATTAAACAATATGATATAATAATTATGTCTATTAACTTCGAGCCTTCATTGTGAATCACACTAAGGCCGGCCATTCCTATAATACTGTTCAAACATAATTATTCCTTCGTTTACATACTTAATTTCTCCTTCAAGGAAAATATAAAGTTTAATCACACTAGCCCTTATTCTAAATACCTAACTAAACTAAAACCTAATAACAAAATAGTACATAGTTCTTTAGATTCCTTCTTACACGTAGGGAGTTTCAAAACATTACAGTTGCTAAATAAAGTGGGTAATCTTTCCTCGATTGACGTGATCAATACAGGGTGGTCGGTACAGATACCGGGCTATCACCAACCCCGTGTCTCATAACGTCCAGTCATACTCTAGCCATCCTTCCTAAGTTGAAACTATGCTACGACAAAACAAATATAAACTTTATATGCATTTGTAATACTCTGAACAATCCTATTTGAACCTTGGGACCTGTTAACCTAGCGCAAAACTTGTGCAAAATACTTTACACGCTTCAGTTTTCCTAACGCTACAAACTAAGATAACAGAACTCAACCAACATTAAATAGATTTAAGGCCGGTATTACAATATAAGTATTCCAATTAAACAATATGATATAATAATTATGTCTATTAACTTCGAGCCTTCATTGTGAATCACACTAAGGCCGGCCATTCCTATAATACTGTTCAAACATAATTATTCCTTCGTTTACATACTTAATTTCTCCTTCAAGGAAAATATAAAGTTTAATCACACTAGCCCTTATTCTAAATACCTAACTAAACTAAAACCTAATAACAAAATAGTACATAGTTCTTTAGATTCCTTCTTACACGTAGGGAGTTTCAAAACATTACAGTTGCTAAATAAAGTGGGTAATCTTTCCTCGATTGACGTGATCAATACAGGGTGGTCGGTACAGATACCGGGCTATCACCAACCCCGTGTCTCATAACGTCCAGTCATACTCAGGTGGTTTGTGGCTAGACCAGGATCAAACACAGGACACGTCCAGTGTCCATCAAAGCAGATAAAAGAGTGGTTTATTCTTTGGTGTTCTGGGTTCATAACATTGCCTGACTCACAAAGCCTTCTGGGGGAAGCCGGGATGATATATCAGCGCATAGACCAGTGTACCACTAAGGTGTAATGGCCCATACTCTGAATATGAACAACACCACATCGTCTGATTTGTGTGGCAGGGAATGAAGCTATATCGCGGCCTTGGTCCATACTTGTGTTGGTCTATAAATTAAATCTTATATAAAGGACGAACATTAGCCCGATCAGGCACAGGCCAATGCACTAGGTATAAGAAAGTTCCAGATGTGGGAGGAGTATCGGGACTTACTGCCTGTACGTTGGATATTTAGCATTTTTATCATGTTACAAGCTATTGTATCAACTTAAAAATACTCATTATTTTGTTCACAGCTCAATCCTGACCTGCCATCTTTAACATGGTTTACACACACTACACTAAAACAAACTGCGAATTATTCAACTCTCCACATTTGAAACACACCTTGCCATAAGTAGGATACTAATTTTCCTCGATGTCTTTTATTGCTCGATTTGCACGTATCATCTTCACTCTCAACACTTTGCTTACTTATAAACTGTATCTTAGGTATCAGTTGCTTTTCCATCCTCGTTAGACACTTCTCAGCGGTTCTTGGCTCCATCTTATGGACTCTTATTTTAGATTGAAGTGCGCCATCTTGGCCCTTACCAAGTTCACTTGCTCTGAAAGCCTCTGTAGCCCTCCTAAATGTTCTTTCATCAATAGCACTAGCACAAATTTATCTCTCTTGGAGGTTTTATTTAATATTCCTAAGACGATTCGTTCTCTTAAGATGCTTTCTTCTTAACTACCTTATATACATTACCTAATCACTTGTTTAAAATCAATCACAAATAAATCAAAGGATTCGCCTTCACTTTGAATGTAACATTGAACATTAAACATTCCACAACAATGTTCTTTTTGGGATTTAAATGATCAGGAAATGTCTCAATAATTGTTGTAAAGTTAGCAACACTACTGTACCTATCACATAGAGTAATATGGCAACTTTTATACCATTCTGCTCTCGTCACGACAGCTCCTTTCAGATATATCTCAAACAATTCAATACATCGTCTACAATTATCATCAAATTGCTATTTAACTGCTATTCTTTCAGCACTTTTGCTGACGTCTTTTTAAAGATTGGATTCAATTTCAATTTGAAATAGTATAAATCTTCTAATTATAGCAAACAAACACTTTTAGTACTCGAACCTGGCAGCTATTATAGCACTAGTTAATCTACCGCCAATTTAGTGCCATGGTTATATTCACTGCACACTAGACAATCACTCTGTTCCGTGATAATTAATGTATATTTCATTCAACTGCGCCTTAGAACATTATGTTTAAACAAACATCTTTATTTTGAAGTTGTGTATTACATATAAACTTAGGGTACAACTGGTTTAACATATTACAATATAATGTGACACCATTGACCATGTGTTACAATGGTGCCAACATAATGCTAAAAACTATGTATAATATACATAAACTTAACCAATTATTTGATGGAGCAATGCTAAGCGATTGATGTTCAAAAATTTGCAAATATTTATCAAGATCTTATTCTGTGTTGAATTATCACAATAATAAAATGAAAAGCAAGGTACATGTCAGTAAAAAATAGCACCAAAAATCAAAATGGTTTTGAAACAAAGTTTTCAGACAAAAGTAAACCAAATTGTTATTGTATTTGATTGATTGATTAAAAACTTTTAGTTTGAGTTAGTTCAAATTCTACTCCAATCAGCAATATTTTATTAAACAACATAACAATAATGGCTTACCCTTAAACTCATTCTAATAATTTTCTTCCTTACAAAAACATCAAGGAAACTTAAACTTGTCTTATCTACCATTACAGGCCAAAGGAGGAAATAAGTGTTGGAAACATGGAGGAACTTGGGCGAGGAAGAAATGTAAAGAAGAAGGATGCTCTAAACAGGCTAAAGGAGGAGGTAAATGTGTTAAACATAGAGGAACCAATTATATGAAGACATGTAAAGAAAAAGGCTATTCTGAAAACCCAAAGGGAGGAGGTAAATATATTAAACACGGAAGAAAACAAAATAAGAAAACATGTAAGGAAGAAGGTTGCTTTAAACACACTCGTGGGGGAGGTAAATGTCCCAAACATGGAGGAAAACAAAATAAGAATACATGTAAGGAAAGAAAGTGCTCTAAACATGCCCAAGGGGGAGGTAAGTGTATCAAACATGGAGGTAGACCGACTAAAAGGACATGCAAATATGAAGGATGCTCTAAATATGGCAAATGGGGAGGTAAATGTATTGAGCATGGAGGGATCCAAACTAGGAAGACATGTGTTATCAAAGAGTGCTCTAAATACGCCCAAGGGGGAGGTAAATGTATTAAACACGGAGGAACTGATTATAAGAAGACATGTAAAGTTAAAGAGTGCCTTAAACATGCTTTGAGGGGAGGTAAATGTATCAAACACGGAGGAATCCAATATAAGAAAACTTGTAATAAAGAAGAGTGCTCTAAACAAACTTGAGGGGAGGTTAAATGTATTATACATGGAGGAACCCAATACAAGATAAATGTAAAGAAAAAGAGTGCTCCCAAATGCTTTGGAGGGAGGTAATTGTATTAGACACGGAGGGACCCAATGTAAGAAGATATGTAAAGAATAAGGTTGATTTAAACGAGCTCTGGAGGGAGTTAAATGTTTTAAACACAGGGATCCAAAATTAGAAGACCTTTAAAAAAGAATGGGTCTCTAAACGGTTTTTGGGGGGAGGTAAATGTAATAAACACGGAGTAAACCAGGCTCGGAGGACTTGTCAAAAGAAGAGTTCTCTAAATGGGTCCATAGGTTGAAGTGAATATTGGAAACATGAAAGTGGTCAAGCTTATAAAACAAAGAATAAATGATCCCCAAATATGCTCAAAACTAGTAAATGTATATAAAATATAGAACTTGGTGTCCTCACTCTTATTTACTCAAATATTGTTAGAGTTATTAGAGGCCCTATCTAATTACAAGTCAGAAATTTATAGAAAATAGTCTTACATTTATATTTATAGTCACATTTCAAAATAATTTTATAATAAACATCAACACAGTAAAATAATTTGAATTTTATGTTTTGTTTTCCATCCCTCTTTTCGACTAACATTTAAACTCGCCATGTTTATCTCATTAGTTTGCTTTTCAGGGAAAAACTAATTAGTTCTCGTGAGCCGGTGAAGGGAATGCAACACCATGGTTCTCAGAGCATTTTTCTCATTATTTCTTCTTCAAAGCCCTGGTAAATAATTTGAGCACATAAAAGTATGTTTTAAATATAAATTCTCATCATAGCAAACCACCGCTACTGCCATTTTATCTATACTACTTAATCAAAATTGTATAAAGAGCCAACAAAACCATATCTAACCAATGGCACAGCTCTACCTAAAATGTATCAAAACAATGCTTATAATTTTCGATATCACATACTTCAACAAAGAAGACATTACAAATTACTTATTAATGTAAACATGTTCAATAATATGAAAAAACAGTTGTAGTTGTGACCTTATTGAATTTTTCAACCTCCTTAAAGAAGTTATGTGTTCTAAACCTAATTATTGTGTGTATCGTGTATTGAGTTATTTTTAAATAAACAAACAAATACAAAGATTTTATTGAGAGCTGAGTCCTATTTGACCTGATATTGTACACAATTTAACACAGCTCTACCACTTGGTGGAAGATGTTATAGCTGAGTCCCATTTGACCTGATATTGTACACAATTTAACACACCACTACCACTTGGTGGAAGATGTTATTGGCAACACGGCAGTTGCCTCGGTTGCCACAAAGCTGAACCACGGGATGAAAGTTTCGGCTCTCGTTTTGGTATGTATCCACATCACGGGATATTCCCCTGCTGTGGAAACAATTTGCGGGTCACACAGTTCGCCTGCGTTCCTCCCCTCAGGAGCAAGATTTGCTTTTCATAAGGTAATCTCCAAGCTATTTGATTGTGTTCGCTGTTGTTATATTGGAGAGAGTTTATTTCACATGTACTCGAACAAAACGCTTCATTTGAGAAACTTTAAATATATGTATTTATTAGTTGATCAGGTAGGCTTGAATTTAATCAGAAAATGCTCCAACATTTGGAGCTATGGCTATTACTTGTAAGTGCAGTTAATTTATATTTAACTTGTTTCTAATTTAGTCTTTGTATCAGTGTAAGAGGAAATTGTTTGCTCAGAAAGACTATGTTGATGAGAAACACAAATAATAAATGTCAAGCTTGATTCTCTATATGAGGGTATTCTTTAAATATCTCAATCCAAAATTCGTAATTTCTCTTCTTTTCACTAAATCAAAATGTACATCGAGAGCACCTCTTTATATCAATAAACATGTTTTGCTGTGGCAACAAGTAATAGCTTACTATGTTATTGTTACTGTTATTTTGTATATAATTAAATAGCTACAGATCACATGACTTGAAGTATAAATATGTGAAAGTAGATCTAGTAGCTCCTACACCACTCGATTTGGCAGTTAAACGGTCTAAACCCTTTAGGCATTCTCTTGCAATGAATTGGAAAGGTTATGACAAGGAGTTTGAGGTTTGAATACCGGTCGGTTGTACTAAGGGTGGTTTTTCTTGAATGTTCTCCTTCTTTCCCTCCCCTTGAATAGTACAGTGTGGGAGTTGTGTGACCGAACAAACAGATTATTGCTATCCTACGTGGTCGGGCTGTACCCCGACTGGGGTCTAAACAATCTACGTCATCATAAACAATACTTCACCAGGAGCGGAACAATCACTTAGCAGAAAACATGGATCTCTAGTAGACTTCAGTATGATAGCAGCCATTGAGAGGTGGATTTATAGCAACCATAACTCTGATAGCAGCCATTGAGAGGTGAATTTAAGAGGTGGATTTATATCACGACTGTGATCTTTCCTAAACCTCGCAGTAGAGTCAGTACTTGTTCCAGTATATTTTGTCTGATATTCTTTCCTCTATGACCCAACAAGGGTTTCTACTCCTGAATGGTGGTTTTGGTTGAAAGATGGAAACCACTCCTTCAGTTGAAGGTTTTGAGGAAAGGGGAGGGGGGGAGAACTCACCACGAATTCAATGTTACCCCACCCCAAGTAGTGCTCCAGGCGAAGATATGCTGAATCACTCTGTTCCGGGGAAACTTTCATAACCTGGGCTCAAACAGCACAAAACATCCCGTGGCGGAGTCTTTGTTCCTTTAACAGTCTACTTGTAACCCCCCTTCCCATTATAAATAATAACAAGGTGGTAACAAGATAAGATTATTTTATCTATCAACAAAATAATAATACAAGTACAAAGCTTAGTGGAGTGATGGTAGGCTGATAGTACCTTATTATAAACGAGTATTGACGTAAACCTACCCTCTGATATGGTCTCCTAGATAATCAATTGTATACAATATTGACAGGCTTCAGCAGAGCTCGAGCGCGCAAACTGTATAAAGCAGGACCCAAAGAACACCTATATATATTACCAAGTTGTTAACAAAGACACCCAACTTAAATCCCATCAAAACTTTAGTGACTTGGAACTAACGATTACGAGATCATATAGTGATCGGGCAGCGTCCAAACCCTGTATCTCAAATACACGTAGTTAAAGAATAAATACTATTTTGTTGGATTGGAAATCACCATTATGTAGCTTAACTAGATCCCATATATAATGAGGGAGGTCAATAATAATTTATACCCAATAATATATATATATATATATATATATATAAAACAATAACATGGAAACTTATATCCTTGAACCATGTGACCCTTAATAATACAATCGTCAGTTTAAATCTAAATGCTAAATATATGTCCCGCTATCACATGATAGATTACAAAGTAATAATCTATTTATTGGCGTCTGGTAACCCATAGCATGGCGCCTTTCCTTAACTAACATGGCCATAGCCCCAAAACTGAGTTAAAACTCTCAAACATTGTTCCTATACCTTCCCTAGAAGAGTAGTTTACCTGCTACTCACTGAGAGGAGCTAGTGTTCCCATACCTTCCCTAGAAGTGTAGTTTACCTGCTACTCACTGAGAGGAGCTAGTGTTCCTATACCTTCCCTAGAAGTGTAGTTTACCTCTTACTTGCCGAGTGCTAGTGTCCCATGATGTGTCTGTCCTCAATTAAAGAGTTTACTGGACTGTAAGGTTTTCACTGTGTTGTTGTTATTATTATTATTATTATTATTATTGTTGTTATGGCGGTGGTAGCAGGTGCTGATCTCATTGTGACCCCATTTGGTGCCTGTGATCTGTGACGAGCAGATACTAGTGGATTTAGGTTCGAAACCATCTCAGAGCTACACACTTTTTGAACACACTCACACTAAAGCTTCTTTCACACGTTCGCCCAATTCAAAGTGCAGAATTTACCTCAGGGGCACAGCAATTCACTCGCTGTATGTCGACCCATGATGCTTTGCAACGCTAACTTAATACAGTTGATTATCAACATATTCTATTTTCTAGTTGATAAACATATATTTTAGATCATTCTCCCAACGGATGTTTTTTAATCATAAAGCTCTGTCGTGACACTATCCAATACATCAATACACATGTCTTACATTAACGAGTTATTTCAAATCTCCTCACAACATCAAACGAAGTCGTCTGCTAGTTTCTGGGTGTAGAGCTCACGCGCTGATTTGAGATAGTTGGCTCTCCTGTGATGAGCAGATGAAATAGAGATGAGTTAAACTTTAGCTGAACAGCTCGCGCTGATGAAGCGGAATCTTGTGATTGGCTTAGAGCTTGTCACGTGACTCCGTTTCTTTTCGGCGGACGTGGGAATCCACATTAATTGTCTGGCTTGATGCCTTCTTGGCTGAGGGTTCGAATTCCTGGGGAGCTCACTACAATTACTAGAAAAGGCTGGTAGCATAATGTGACAAAGAAAACCATCTCCTTTAATTATAATCCCTATTTACAATCATCCATGCGTCACTATTCTAACATTATTCCTACTTCTAAATGGTATCACCTCTTTGGTGTGTATTGAAAAGGTTCTTTTGTTTAGTTATTGGCGTCGTGTTTGTTGGTTTTTGCAATAAAAAGGCACTTTTGGTTTCACAATTATTAGAGTTTATTCAAAACGTTGTTTAGCGATAGGAAGCGATACATATTTTTTTTCATTTAGTTCGTATGGTTGTTTACTTACAGTTGCCTTAGGGATTTTGATTTAACCATTGTTGGGGTGCTGCGTTAGCAAAGGATGAGAGATAAAAATTAAAAGTTATCAAATAATATAAAAAGATGTTAAAATACATCAACACTCTCCCTTATTTTATAACTTGTAAACTCCCATTTTGTTACATAAAAATTTAAAATGAACTGAAAACAATGGTTTTGTAAAAATGTCCGCGAGCTGATTTTGAGTGTCAACTTTTAAAATGTTGATTTCCCCATCGGTGACCAATTCGCGAACAAAGAAGTGTCTGATCCGAATGTGTTTTGTTCTTCGATGAAACTCAGGATTTTGTGCAAGCCGGATGGCTGCTTCGTTGTCAACTTGCAGAGTAGGTGTCGACTTCAGATGGCCAAGTTCGCTCAGAAGCCGCTTGGTCCACAGCATCTCTCTCGCAGCTTCACTGGCAGCTACGATTTCAGCTTCGGTTGTGGATATGGCAACAGAGGCTTGTCGCTGACTCATCCACGAAATAGGTGCCCCAGAGTACCGGCAGAGCACTCCTGAGGTAGAGCGTCCTGTAGTTAGGCAGCCACCATGATCTGCATCGCTGAAACAATCAAATACACCTTTTTCCAGGTTGGATTTGTAGATCAGTCCGTAGTCTGTCGTTCCTCTCAGATACCGCAGAATCCTTTTTACTTTCTGAACATCACGGTTGGTTGGATTTTCGAGGTTTCTGGACACCACGCTGACAGCATATGCGATGTCTGGTCGTGTGCCGCACATCAAGAACATAAGTGCTCCAACAGCTTGTCTGTAGGGGAAGTCAGGATTTGGAGGACTTTCTTCTGCATCGTTGTCCTTGATAATTGGAGTAGATACAGTTTTGCAGTTGGTCATTTCAAATCTCTCGAGTATGGTCTCTGTGTAGTGTTTCTGGCTCACACTAATTGATCCGTCCTTTTCTCGGCTGATTTCCAATCCTAGAAAATAAGACGCCGGCATGGAGGTGATTTTGAACTCCTTTTTCAGATCGTTGATGAACTTCTGAAGTTCTTGCTCATCTTCAGCTGCAATCAGTCCGTCGTCAACGTAAAGAACGAAAAACATCTTCTTCTGTCCTTTTCGTCTCACGAACAGACAGGGATCCGCTTTACTTCGCTTGAATCCCAAGCTGACGATGTAGTTGCTGAACTTTTTGTTCCAGCATCGAGGAGCTTGCTTCAGTCCATATAAGCTTTTCTTCAGGCAGCAAACCCGGTTGGATCCATCACTATGTCCTTCAGGTTGCTGCATGTAGATGGTTTCCTGGAGGTCACCATAGAGGAATGCTGTTGAGACGTCAATTTGTGCTAGTCTCATCTTCTCGTTGGCAGCAACACTGAGTAAAGTTCTTATAGTTGATGTTCTTGCAACTGGACTGAAGGTTTGATCGTAGTCCACTCCTTTCCGCTGTGAAAAGCCTTTGATGACCAGTCTGGCTTTGTATTTATCAATCGATCCATCGGCGTTGGTTTTGATCCGGTAGACCCATTTATTCGAGATTGCTCTTTTTCCTGGGGGTAGATCAACCAGTTCCCAAGTCTTGTTCTCTTCAAGAGCTTTCATCTCACGACTCATAGCTTCTTTCCAACGATCTTGCTGATCCGATCGCATGGCTTCTTTGTAGGATCCAGGTTCCTGAAGAGGGCTAGAGAGAAGCATCACGAAGTCCTGATATTTCTCTGGAGGTTTGAGCGACGAACGATTACGAAGGCGCTTGACGATGGCTTCTTCATCTGGACTTGGAGCACTATCTGGAACTTGTTCATCTAGACCTTCTTCTTCATCAACAGTACTCATATCCCAGAATTCATCATCATTTTCTTCGCTTTGCGTTTTGTCATCATCTTCTTGACTTTCTTCAGAAGTTGAATCCACTGGTTCAGCAGCAGAGTCGAGACTTTCCGGAAGATAGTTGTCGATTTTATGCTCTAGCACCTTTTCCTCGAAGATGACATCTCTTGATCTGATGAGTCTTCCTTCCTCTTCACAGAAGATCCTGTAGCCGTCGTCTTTGTCGTATCCGATGAGAATTCCTTTGATTGCTTTTGGATCCATCTTCTTCCTTTGTTGTTTTGGAATGTGTGGATAGCAGGTAGATCCGATCACCCGAAGATGTTTCAGACCTGGTTTACTGCCATGCCACAACTCGTAGGGAGATTTTCCATCAACTCGGGAAGGTCCTGTCCTGTTGAGAACATAGGCTGCTGTGTTGATCATCTCGGCCCAAAGCATCTGAGGCAGCTTTCCATGAGCATACATCATTGCTCGAGCAGTTTCAACCACGGTGCGGTTCTCTCTTTCACTGGAGCCATTCTGCTCTGGAGTGTAGGGCATCGTAATGCGTTGAACAATTCCTTCCTTTTGTAGGATTTTTCTGACATGCTTGTTGTCGAATTCCTTGCCACCGTCGCTTAGCAGCTCTTTGATGTTGTGTCCAAGAGTCTTGACTTCCGCAACGAATTGAGCCAACTTCTCTGCAACTTCGGACTTCTCTTTCAAAAAGTAGATGGTCCTGAACTTTGTGTAGTCATCCTTGAAGAGGACGAAGTACAAGTATCCTGACATGGACTCTTTGAATGGACCGCAAACATCTGTGTGGATCCGCTCTCCCGGTTCCGTTGTCTTAGACCTCGTACCGAAAGGCAGACGATGAGCTTTGCCATAGACGCAGCCTTCACAAAGTTCACTGTCCAAGTTGACATGAATTCCCAGCTTGTCCAGAAGGGATTTCACGTGTCGCTTGTTCTGATGTCCGAATCGTTCATGGTAAAGTTGGAGAAGATTGTTTGCTTCTGTTGCGTTGACTTCATTGGATGGAATGTCGTTCACGTTCTTCACGTTCAGCCTGTAGAGTCCACCAAACCGCTCACGAACTCCAGTCAGTTTCACTTCGCCGTTGACGATGAAGTTGCAAACCTCTGGAGACGAGATGAACCTGCTTTCCTTGTTCTTATCCTGCGCTGCAAGGACTGAGAATAGATTTCTCTGGATCTCGGGAACACACCATACATCAGCCAACGTGAGCTTGTGCATCTTGCCGTTGACTTCTGCTTCGATGTCAATGTCGCCTTTACCAATAGCCGCAACCTTCACGCCATTCGCTGTGATCACTGTGTGGTTTGTAGAAAAAGACTCGAACGTCCTAAAAATATTTTTGTTATTAGAAACATGACTTGTTGCTCCATTATCTACATACCAGAACTTGGAGTTGCACTCCAAGTTCATCACAGTCGAGGCTACCGTAGTCAGGATCATATTTGCACCCTTTTCCGGATTTTCCGAGTTGCTGGCTTTGTTGCCAAGTGCTTCATCCGCGATTCGCTTCCTACATACCTTTGCTAGGTGATTTTTCTTCTTGCAGTAGGTGCAAAATTTCTTTTTGTCACCCTTTTGCTGATTCTTGTGCGAGTTGCTTGGCTGCTTTGACGAATTAACATAGAGGGCTTCTTGTTGAGATGACTCTTGTTTGCCTTTCAGTGCATTCTCGTAGGCACACAGCTGGTTCGTCAAATTGTCGATTGTCCTGTCAGCTTTTGACATCAGCATCCAGCTCGACTTGAATGAAAAGTAATCTTCAGGCAACGTACCTAAAATTTTACAGATCATAAATAAATCTGGCAAATTTGAGGTTAGCTCGGCGTCGTTACTCATTTCCTGCTTTAGTTCGCTCCACAAATTCTTTAATTTTGAGACATGCGTAGCGATATCATCTTCAACGGCTTTTTCATAACTAAAGAACTTAAGGCATAAATTGTAAACCTTGTCTTCGGAGACGCCGTCGAAGAGTTTGTGCAGTTCGAGCCACACCTCCCGGGCTGACTTGAGACGCATTATTTTCTGAAGTGTCTCTTCCGTCATATTTGCGGTTAAAACGATCAACGCATGGCTGTCTACCTTATTAAAAGCGTCGAGCGATGTCTGGTACTCCGCTCTTTGTGCCGCGGTCGCTTCATCAGACAACGCCCTTGGTTTGACTAACCTGCCTTCAATTACGTCTGTCGCTCCGGGGATACCTCGTAAACAAATGCTCAGTTTGTATCGCCATGTATTCCAGTTTCCTTTTCCTTCCAGAAGTCCAACGTTGATAATCTTCGTCGAGTCCATTGTGAGCGTGGCGGCGTCGTCCTAACCTCAAAATGTCTCGTCGGATTTTCTCCAAAAATATCGCACCAAGTGAATTTATTTTAACAAAATCAATCACGCACTAATGTCGTTACGTGTCTGGGCCCATAACCTGTTGGTTTTTGCAATAAAAAGGCACTTTTGGTTTCACAATTATTAGAGTTTATTCAAAACGTTGTTTAGCGATAGGAAGCGATACATATTTA
>CABFVZ010002943.1:0-19169 GCA_902151445.1 Timema monikensis | reverse complement strand
ATTTTTATAAAAAAAAAAAAAAAAACCCTACATAGTTGTGGAGCCTGGTTCTGCCGTTATTTTTGGATTTATGCCTTCAGACAATTTGGACTCGAAAATAGCACTGTATGATCGCCAGTTTAAGTTACCACAGTTTCTATATTTGAATTATTAAATTAGTAGGCTTAATTAATCTACAGTGAACACTGATATCCATTGTAGTTGTTTATTAATCCTGCTCTATTTCAGAAATTGTAAGCTATTTTTTTTTAAATATTATTTTAAACATAATTTTGACGAGCATTATGAGCAAGTTTCTGATCTGCCAAAAAGTATATATTTTGAGTTTAAAAAAACACCAACACATTTACTTGAAAATTTTCTTTATAAATAATTTGAGATTTCTAAAAGTCTGCTACGATTTTCAGCTAGATCCCATGTAGAACCCTTAGCATTATGAGCCCCTTCGGTCAGATTCATTTCAGTGGGGCTGATAACTGCTATCGATAGTACTTCTAATGACCGTCGGCAGCACTACTAATGGGCACTGCTAACGACCATCGGTGGTGTTGCTAATTGGGTGCAGTTAACGGCCGTCTGTGGCGCTGCTAAAGGGAGCTCTAAATCTTGCCTACACAAGCTATTTTTAGAAATTTAAAAATCAATCTTTAAGTAAACGTGGACGAGGAAAAATATCTCCTTTTAGCGATGCTACTCACATGTTTAGAGAATAAACGTATTAAAAATAACAGAAGATTCTGGTTACATCCATTGCTTTTGGAAATACCTAATTGGGGATGTTTCATGTCTTATTTTATGAACATATTACCTTCCACTTTTCAATCTCTTATAAAATACTCTGTATTGGGCAATCCCTTATCCAACACTTTTCTCAAATGAAAAATAAAATGTTTGTAAAACACAAGCAACCTAGTTCACTCTCAATGGCTGACTGTATTGATTAGGTGGGGAGCCTGAGTTGGTGCCCAAACGGCCGCGCGATAGCAGCACTTCCGTCGCGCCATGTAGCGCCGCTAGAAAGTGGTCTCCGTGTAGACGCTATAATTCAATTGTAGGTTTCGCGATGAGCATCGCCATTTTTGGTGGCCGCCATTGGTGGCGGAGTAAACCACTCAGACCGTTAACAGCGCCACCGAAGTGGCTCCGTCTGAAGGGGGCATTACTTTGTTTTTGTTTTTCTTAGCACCGCGTCTTATACCCGTCCGCACTTATGCTAATGTGTAATGGTAGGGTGATTGTGAGATAAAATGGAGGACCTACAGTTTAACGTGGGATCCGAACAACGGTGGAGGCCTGGCATTCCACACATTCACAAGTTGTGATTAATACACGTCTTGTCAGAAGTGAAGGAAGGGCTTGGTAATCAGATAAATCTGTGTCTAGACCGAGGATTTATCTCCGGACCCCCAGCACAGAACTCCGACACCTTACCCTTAGACCGCCAGGTCATCCTACGCCTATGCACTAATTACGATAATGAGCTAGGGATGAGGCAATTGCAATTTAGAGAAAGTGCACCCACATTTGCGTGGAGAGAGACAGGGGAATCATTTAGCAGGGCTCATTTTTGTCCTACTTTTCCTACTTTCCTGGAAATGCTGATGTTGAACGAGGAGTCTCACAAACATCAAACTGTCTTACTGACAACAGGACCTGTCTCTTTGAAGCATCCATCAGAGGCAATCAGTCTACCAAAGATGGTATTAAACATTACAACTATCAGTGCAACACAGGATCATTCACGACGAATTTCATCAAGAAAGGACTTTGGGCCCATAAGTTGTACTTGGCTGGATTTGAAGAAGAGAAGAGAATTGAGGTTGAACGGAAGAAACAAGAGCAAAAAGATAAAGATAAAATAAAAAACCCAAAGTGAAGAGCAAATAGGAAAGTTTTGGAAAATAAATCACAGGCAGCTAAAGAGGCAATGCAAAAAGGAAACCTGTTAGAAAAGTAAGAATCAGAAGCTAAAGAAAAAGTTTGATCGGACAAGTAATTAGTGTCAAAAGCGAATTAAAGGATTAAAAATGCAATGAAAAGCAATGATCGGAAAGGTTTGCAAATAACTCAAACTACGCTAGAAGCTCCGGGAAATAAATAGGAAGAAAGTGAGTTTGCTTTTGAGAAAATAAGAAACAAACAAAATCACATTCAAACGATGAAGACAACAATGTTGAACTACTTTTGTGCAAGCCAATATGAATCAAAGAAACCCCAAAACAACTAAAAGAGTGATTATTTTTGATGTGTGCGTATATAACCCTAACGGTTAGTAAGACGTCGGTGTAAAATTAATATCTTTATTATGATGTTTCACAAATTATTTTTTTAGTATATTTTATTTTTAGGTTGAAGACAGTCCTCTTTTAATGATAATGAACATCATTATTATTATTACTATTTGGTTTCACTATCATTATTTCCAAATTTAGATTTGTAATGAAATGACAAAGCAAAATAAATACTGTATTAAAGAGTAAATAAATTAAAGAGGGGGGAAGGAGGATTGCAATTGGTTGAGGGGTTGATGAAGACTGAGCATTCCTCCTTTCTTTTTTTATAAAATACTTTTTCTTATTTTTGCTACAAGCCCAATAACATAAAAAAATTATTCTTAGTTAAAATGTTGTTTTTAATTATTTATTTTATTTTATTTTGGCACTATGAGATGAATATAATGTTTTTAACATGTCCTACTTTTTTCTTTTATCAAATTGGCAGTCCTACTTTTCCTACTTTTTCATCAAAATGTCCTACTTTTGGACACCCAAGATAAGCTATGAGGTTTGCATTTAGGGAAAACCACTCTCAGTGCAGCAAACTGGTATCGAACCCAGATCTCTCTGTCCTTGGCAGTCTAGTTTAACACAACACTAGTTAACTACGCCACCGAGGCGGGTTCTAACTTCACTCTTTACTAGAATGGTTTGAAAATCCACATTCTTGATGAAGCAATGCAACTAAGCCGGAAAGGTTTGCTTTGGGAGGGGATAGCATTATTTCTGAAGCAGGTAGCTAGCGGTAAATCTATGTTCTTGTTTAACAGACTGCAAGAGTTTAGTTCAGAGGTCACAAACTCACGGCCTTTTATATTAATATTACAGTCATATTATGCCCACAAGCTTAATTTTAGTGTTTAGGCTACATCATCTTTAATAATAATGGAAATACAGTACTAACTATTTCAACTCTGCCATCTCTTTATTTCACTTCAAATACTCGTCTGCTGGAATTTTTATTTACAAAATTTAATAAATAGGCTGCTGCTCCATGTATTTCGCTAACCAACATAAACATCTGGTAAAATATGAGTTTTTAAACATTCTAAATTGGCCTACACACATGAATGATTGTAAATACATAATATTAAGTTTCAACATTCAGTTTTTTCATTTCCTTTTTCTTTATTAATCTAATTCAAAATTATTTAAAAAAATCAATTTTTGAAAAGAAAGCAAATTTTTCGGCTGGTCTCTCATTATTATTTAGAATTAATTACCAAGCTTATAGTGACAGCTGATTATGATGAATATTTACATTTATTCTGTCGTATTTAACTAAGGCCTAATCATATAAATTGCTGACAATGGGCATGGCATGACTACCCCACCCGTAAAGTTAAATGTAGAAAACACGGACGTGTAGTAAGACGCGGTGCATTTAGTTAGACTATGCAATAAGTTGTAAAATATGTGTTTTGAAACAATATTTTACAACTTGTTGGAAAATCAACTGAAAAATGTTTTAAAACATTGTAGTTTTAAAACAAATTTAGTGTTTAACAACCCATTACACGTGTAGGGTAGGATCTCTTTTTACACCTAGAACTATAATTTCCACCATGTGTGATAACTCCGCAAATTCTTAGTTAATCATAATATTCTTTTTACCCTAGCACTAGTGCATTCTATGAGATGTTTATAAACTAATATTTTACTCTAAGTGTTCTATATGCGATTTATTTTAACTAACTCTAGAATAACCTAGGAACGCATCGAGGTTACTCTAACTAACTCTATATTCTTCTGCTTTCTAGTAGCAATTTTTGGAACTAAATTTTTGCTTGGTTCCATTTATTTTTCTAATGTTGGCTAAAAACGGTTAGTTTATTGTCTCTGTAGTGGATGTGGCGGATTTCTGGGAGCTCTATTCACCCGGGTGCAATCCACGCGTCTATTAAATTGGTTTTCTGAACGTTATTTAGATTTTAATTTTACGATAACCACTATGAAGATAAAAAAAATTAAAAACACCAGCATGACAACAAAAGAAAATTGGCCTGAACACAAAATCAAAAGTCTATTAGCACAAGAAGTAGAATTTCTGACCAACTTGTGGAAAAGATTACCTATTCCCACATCTTCACTGGAACTGAAGACGGGTGAGATTTCCAAATCAACCTAGTGTCCTGCTAATTTTATATTATATCCACACGTGGACCCAGGGTCTAGTACGCCTTAACCCTTCCTTTGCCATTTCTTTCTTAAAATATAAAAAAGATGGGTATACCCCCACCCACTTTGTCTATGTTAAATCGTGTGGGTCAGGTTGTCTTTAGTGGAGAGTAAGGGGGAGGGGGGATTGACGTTAGTCTTGGTTTTTAAAGGTTTATTGATATTTCTGTTATTACAAATGTGATGTTAAAAGTGAAGTTAAAATGAAGAACTTTGAAAATATAAAGAAGCTAGTGACAAAACGAGTTGCTATTAGGTTTACCCAATGGCCTGACTGACTGTTAGGCGATCCCTGCATGGTCGTCGAACCTAGTTCCCTGGGCTCAAGTGGCAGCCCCGACTGGCACTTGATGAACCCAAAGACTTAGCCCGCGTGGCTCCTTGACAGGCAGCATGACCTTCTAGAATACGATCGTCTGTAGACACCACCTTTTGGGTCAGCTCCTCAGGTTTATTTGTTTATTTAATCATGAAAACAACCTTGGAACATTCATTAAATGTCATGTTTACACAAACATGTCTTCCAATTGAGGCCGTGCGGTAACAGGTATTAGTCGTACATTATTCCAAACATTAAAACACCTAGGTAGAATTGATTTGAATAAAAAAAGAATAATAAAAAACTTTTAAATTAAATAAGAAAGAGTTCCAGTCCCTAAGTAATGGATATCTTTCGGCCATTACTGGTAAGTTTATATAACTATTTGGACACATTACACTAAACCCCAAACATAATTTTTACGAAGGCGTAAAAACCGTCTCTGATGGCCACAGTTAACTTTACGTCATTGTAAATTTAACTTCAAATGATTTTAAGTCGTTGTAGGTAATCACAAGTAAGCCTATCCATAATGACCAAATTATATACGAAGTAAAATATAATATTGATGATATTATTGAAATAACATAACTAGTTTAGGAAATTAATTATTATGACACATCTAATCAAGCTTAACCTAACCTTTCATACATGTAAATAAGTTAAATTTATAATTATAGATGAAATAAACCATTAAATATAATAAATTAAACGTGGATGATAAATATTATACAATGATGTCATAAACATTTTAGTGCGCAAGATTGTGGGTGTAATGTTGGGATCACAATCAATAGTCACTTAAGGTTAACTCACTGTAACTAAACATAACTTAACATTCACTTAACTTTATAGATGTCCTGGGAGGGCTTTCACATTAAGTTAACTTTACATGAAGGGTATCACGTGATCTAGCCAGCCAATCATTACTATACGAATGATGTCTACAGGACTATTTAGTAATTCGTTTGTTGGTTTTATGACCAAGTCTCCTCTTGAATTAAATTTTTACTATACCATACTGTAAAAATATATAGATTACACCATAATACTTTTACAATATATTTGACAACTCATGGTATTACTAGGTTAAGTTAAAGTTAATTTGATCATGATCCCGGCATAACGCAAAGCAACGGGGAATGACGCCATCCGTTCATTGCACAGAATCAAAGTAAAGTCATATGTCATTGTCAATATTCACATTTTGAAAGTGATTTGGACGATGTGTTGTTGAGTTTTATTTAAATATAGGCCCTAGTATTTAATAAAGTTGTAAAAGATTTCTAAATCCTGCTGTTATTTGATTATACATACATAGTGTGCATAATAAAGTGAATACAATCTCAACACATGGTAGTACCATTCCAGGCCTACTAGACTATTTCCCCAAGGCAGGGCCCACTGGGGTGGCAGCGTGTGACTGTGACTGTCAACTGATGCGGAATCTTTGCCGTCAACAAACCACACGTGCCTAAGGACATACAATTATTATACATTCTGGAATTGTCTTTAAATTTAAATTAAACTTTATTCTTTCTTGCCTCCTACTCCAATATATTTTGCAATCTTGCTCCAAGCTCGTTCCTGTATTTGATTTCGATGGTAGTCATCATTATTAATGTCATAAAGGCAGGATAAACTCTCCACCAGTTTCACAAATTCAATATTAAATTCTGGATCGTCCCGCATTGAAAAAACTCACAAACAAAATTTAGAACAAAATAAATGATGGTCCAGTGACCGATTCCAGTACACTGCACAGTGACGGACGTGTGACGATCACCATAATCAAACAAAAACTGATGTTTCTTAGATACGGCACAAAGTTCAATATGGCTGTATTAGGTTAGTCCCAGGAGTCCTCTGTAGCTAAGGAGGACACGTGTAGATTTCCTGACGATCATTGAAAGTGTAGACATTTTAGAATTTATTATAAGGAAATAAAGGGAATAGAACTTCTTTGGGGAAATATTAAAACCTAAACCTTGCAGTGTTATTTATTTGAGGAATTTCACATGCACTTTTGGGACCAACTGAGTATATCCACATATGAAAATTTCTCTGAGCAAGCGAAAGGGACCAACACTTTTGCTGGGAAAGGTGATTTCTTCCATTCTTCTTCTCTCACTTGAACACTTTATACTATCTGCTCCTCCCATATCTTTCTTGGACTCTCTTGCGGTTTTTCTCCTACTTACTTCATTTCCAACATTTCTTTGGCATCCTCTCCTCCATCCTCATCACATACCCTTACCATCTCAGTTTTGCTTCCTCATGCACTCCTTGTACCCTTACTCTCTCCTGGATAACATCATTCCTAATCTTGTGACGGATCTCCTTGTCTCTTACATTCATTGTCCATGTTTCTGCTGCATGCGTGACAACGGGTACAAAGTACTCCCTTTACAACACTTCCTTACACTTCAAGGGCAGAAGGGCACAGAACTGTCTTTACCATAAGAAATACAGCAGTGTAGACGGCGCCACAGATAAACTATCCCCATGGAATAGTTTATTGCGCCGCCTTTAATCCTTTCGTCGCGTATCAAGATTAGTTTCATCGAGCGTCAATCTACTAAATCCGTTTTACTCTGACTAGGGATATGATTTGGAAAGAACAGTATCGATAACGGTAAGTAGCGTTATCAACATTTTAATCCGGACAAATATTTTTCCTTCCCTAGTAATGATAATTACAACTTTTGCATCAGAATTTTATTTTCAGGTTTATCTAAACATTGAAAATTATCATAATTTTTAATAATATAAAACAAATTCTACAAGATGCTTTTTCATTATCCAACATTTAAAAAAACTTCCATAATTCACTTCTGGGAGGTGCCACTTTTTAACTATGTTCCGTTTATATTCTCATAATAGATTATTAACTATTGACAAATAATCGAAGAATAGACCCCATCCCTTGCTTTATCTGCTTAAACACTGAACATAAACTTTTCTGCTTCATTTTATTTATTTATGGAATTTGTTGAGTTCTACAAAAGCTTCTTTTGTTTAGTTTGTGATGTCCTTGCTCATTGATAAAGGAAGGGGTAGTAGCCTGGTCAGGCATCAAATTAAGATCAAGTCAGAATTGAGAAGTAGGGACATTTGTTCTTTATCCAAAGTCCACTCTAGTCAAAATTTAATCCCAACTTGAGTGAAGATGACAAAATAGTTGGATCCGATACCGGAGTGTGAGTACTGATATAAGTAAAAATATTGAGTAAAAAATACTAGCACTGAAAGGAAAGTATCGATACTTTGTTCACATCCCTAACTCTGACAGTTCTTAGTCCTACACTTCCCTCTGATACCACAATCTACCATCCTGCTGAAGTGGTATTTCAATGTTACCAACCATATTAAATGCCTTTAAAGAACCGCACCATTGGATTATATTTTGTTCTTAAAACACTATTAAATATAATGTGGCTGTTGTGAGCGATGCACAACTGATCATGCGCTAAAACTTTTATGTTTCAGGTGATGACAACGAACACGAAAAACCAGCTAAAAAGAAAAAAAGTAAGACAAAGCAATATTAATTGTTTATTGCTAGTTATGAAAACAAATACTGTTTGAATGCTCATGCCTGCACTTGATGTTTTATTATTCTTGCTATGAAATGATGCATTATGGGTAATATCTGTTTCAGTACGTGTGTTCAAGAAGGAAGGGGAAGAAGGAACAACACGAGCTGCAAACGTTGAGGAACTACAGGAAAAAGTGAACGCTTTGAAAACTTTGAAAGGTTGGTATTTGATCGTTGACTTTGGTCTCTGAGAGGATTGTCTGGATCCAATATCCTGTGAGGTCATGTGAGAGCTCTGTGAGAGCCATCTGCACTTGTGTGCCAAGTGCCCTCTGATTATTAGTATCCTTACTTGCCCTCTGATCATTAGTATCCTACTTGCCCTCTGATCACTCAGTATCCTACTTGCCCTCTGATCACTCAGTATCCTACTTGCCCCTGATCACTCAGTATCCGACTTGCCCACTGATTTAGATGTATGTTTGTTCCAGGAAGTAAGAAAATACATGTTAAGGAAAGAATAAAGAAGAAAGGATTGAAACACAAGCTAGCCAAAAGTAAAAAGAAAGCAGAACGCAAAATGAACAAGGTCCTTGTAAAGCCCCAAAAGAGCCCACCAGAGCCACTTACAGAACCTAAACTGGAGAAAATCACCAAGGCCCCAAAGCCGGTGTTCAACAGTCAGGGTAAGCTGGTTTTCAGTAAGTTCGACTTCTCAGAGATGGGGACCCAAGGAACTGGGAGGTCAGCTCTTAAGAGTAAGGGCCCCAAGAGTCCGGGGAAGATACTCCAGAAGATCCAGAAACACAAAGAAAAACTGCAACAACTGGAGAGCGAGGGTAAGACTGAGGCCGCGCAAGAATTGAAACAGAAGGAAGCGTGGAGGTCTGCGTTGAGGAAAGCACAGGGGGAGAAAGTGAAGGACGACCCACTGCTACTGAAGAAGTCCGTGAGGAAAGTCAAAGATCGTAAGAAACAGAGCACGGATAAGTGGGCAGCGAGGAATGAACATGTGAAGAGGACGCTTGAAGAACGGCAGCATAAGAGGAATACCAACATTCAGAAACGTAAGAAGGAGGTGAAGTTGAAAAAGATAAAGAAAGCGGTCAAGAAGGGCAGGATTATCCCAGGGCATTAATCCACACAGACACTGAGGGCTATAACCCACACGGACACTGGAGAGTAAAATTGGTCTGCATCTAACCCAATCCCATTCATACACTCTTAAGAGAATAAGAATCAGGATTAGGATTATGTTTCAATTGTGTGCACATTTGTCCCGGCTAGGAGATGTGATACTAAAGTGAGTGAAAATCCTCATTGCACCGAAGCAAGATTTGAACCCTAAGCTTGTGAATGGGAGGCTCCAACAAGTAATGTTGGGAAGGGCAGGCTTATCTTAGATGTGTGTTCACACACTGAAATTAAAAACAAGGTTTCTTTCGCTCTTTTGTGTATCTTGGAGAGATATCTGCAAACTACTGGGTTACGTCTTGCTTGGGACTTTGTTATTCCTGCAAACTACTGGGTCATGTCTTGCTTAGCTCACACTGGGAGTCTGTTATTCCTGCAAACTACTGGGTCATGTCTTGCTTAGCTCACACTGGGAGTCTGTTATTCCTGCAAACTACTGGGTCATGTCTTGCTTAGCTCACACTGGGAGTCTGTTATTCCTGCAAACTACTGGGTCATGTCTTGCTTAGCTCACACTGGGAGTCTGTTATTCCTGCAACTACCCGGCTCTGATTGCCATCGTACAGATCTGTACGACCGGCCAGAACGTCACGGTACCGGTCAAAACACTTCAGTTGCACTGAGCAGTTCATCGGGAGAGGAGTTTATGATAATTTCAGTGGTTTTTGCAGGAGAAGAGCAGGAAAACTTGTTCCGCAGAAACACAAATTCTGGGTGCACGATATATTTAAGAAAAGAAGTTCATCCATTCTCATATCTATACAAATAATAAAATAAAAACACAAATCACAAACACTAAACACAGTAAAAACAACAAATTGCACATGCTATGTTAAGTAGCACGTGGCCAGAGCTGTGCTGGCCGGTTGCCCCCAAGAGCATTCTGGCCGATGGGGTGCCTAGACGTGCCGGGCGCTCATAGTGGGTTATGTTGCATTGAAAAAAATTACAAATCAAAGCGGCCAGTGGTGTATGCCGTTGCAATTGGTTTTGTGCTCAGAGCTTCTTTTTCCCACATCGGCATAGCTCAGTTCCTTACATTTCTTATTTTGTTCACAAATCTTCATCCTGTAGCTGTAAAAATTAGAAATAGTAACTAATTGATAAACATTTCTTATTAAAACTTGAATACACATTCAGTTAGTGGGTATATTACTGGTCTGGGCTCTGGTTGTTAGGTGTGCCGTGTGATTATGCTGTTACAAGTCTATGGCAAACATCGTAACAGCTCTAAACAAAATCAAATTGGTAAGTTACGGTTATAACCACAGCTAAATATAATATTGGGTGAAGTGAATAAAAGATATTCTACTTGGTAGAATCTAGGGCTTAGACTTGGCTCCAACTAATGTCAAAGTGAATAATTAGAATCTAAGGTAGATGTATCCTGCCCGAACCGGAAATAACAGTAGATTCTACGGTGATAGATACAACTGAAGAGCTAGACACATCTTGTTTTGTACTATGAATCAGCATCTGCTTGAAGGGAAAGTTGAAAAACACTTTCAGTACAACCGGTGTGGCTGGACATATTTAGACTGGGACATTTTTAGGTAGTGGTTCTTTGTCAATCCCACCCTTAGAAATTGTTGTTTTGTGTGTGTATGTGTGTATGTGTCCGCCACCTTAATAAAGAAATTCAATCATTTCCTGTGTCTTCTGCTCACCATGAACCTTGGTCGCAATGTTTTCCATCTGTCCGCTCATCTTCGTCCTCTGCTTCTCCCCTCTCTTCCAGATCATACTGAAATTGATTGTTCAAGTGTTTAGAGATGTTGTGCAGAACGGCACACGTTACTATAACTTTGGGGACTCTCTCTAAAGAAAGTCTGACACAATCACCGACGATCGGAAACCTTGGTTTCAATTGACCAAAGACAATTTCCACTATCACTCTTTCTCTGGAATGATTCAAACTGAAACAGCGCTGATCAGCATTTCTTGGTGGCTTAAATGGAGTGACCAGCCACAGAGATATGCCATACCCTGAACCGCCAAGTCGTAACAGCTCTATACATCTATTAACATCCCTCCGATCACGATACATTTTCTCATGTCTGACCGGCAGGAACATCGCCATGTTGCAAACTGATGGACACTACTGAAAAGATAGCATGTCCCCCCTCCACATCTTAAAAAACCTAGATGTATCTTGGCAAAAAAAGCTAGATTCTACTCTTTATTCACCCAATAAATCTAGCCTGTCCGGAAAATTAAAGATACATCTAGGCATACTAGAGTCTACAACTTTTATTCACATAAAACCTAGATACATCTAACAAATGTCCAAGACCTAGCTACAGCTAGTTTTTATTTACTTTGCTTATTGTGTAAATTTAAAATAACCCATAGAGACGGGAATCAAACCCTCATGTCCATCACAGACTCTTGGCTAGCTCAGTGGTTAGAGCGTTGGTGTACTAAGCTAAAAGTCCTGGGTTCATTTCCCATGTTCAGTTGTCATTTTCCAATCTAAACAACTTTAATGGACGTTGAATTTCCATGACTCCCTGAAAAAGTGCTTTTTGCGATGTCTGTCTGTCTGTCTGTCACTGGGAATAGAGCCAAAACCATTTTACATAACTGGGCTGGAGCTTGCTATCCAGGACTTGATAAGGTTCCCAACAGAGGGTTTTACAAACTGGGCTGGCTCTTGCTATCCAGGACTTCATAACGTTCCCAACAGAGGTTTTTTTTATCCAGCCAACCCTTATATTGTTAGTTTACTTAAGAGCAAATAGAGAAAATATCAATTTGCTCAAAATTGGCTCAAACTCCTTTGATAAAAACTCATATCTGGGCTCTGTTTAGTGTTATGAATAAAATGGTGCATCTTCCTTACCATGAAAATGACCTTGAAGTTACTTTAAGGTTATTTGGAATAGAGTACTAGGCTAAATCATGGTTTAAATCAGGAGGGATGGACAGCACACTTACCTTGGTGATACCAGAGTAGAAATTGTTTAGATAGAATACACAAAAACACATTTTTAAGGACAAGCTTTCACAGACGGCTTCATTGGGCCAAGAGTATAATGGTGCTCTTGGTCTGTCACCAAGGTAAGAGTATACTGGTGCTCTTGGTCTGTCACCAAGGTAAGAGTATACTGGTGCTCTTGGTCTGTCACCAAGGTAAGAGTATACTGGTGCTCTTGGTCTGTCACCAAGGTAAGAGTATACTGGTGCTCTTGGTCTGTCACCAAGGTAAGAGTATACTGGTGCTCTTGGTCTGTCACCAAGGTAAGAGTATACTGGTGCTCTTGGTCTGTCACCAAGGTAAGAGCGCTGTCTCCCTCCTAATTTAAACCTCGAAGATACTTCACATTAGCAGAAACGTACAATTTAGGCCGTGTCTCCGCGACTCGTGAGATACAAAATAACTTATCATTGCAAAGTTGTAATACTTTTAAAATATGTAACTTATATTCGATATGATATTTTATATACGCGTTTTCTGAATTATAGACAAATATATGTTTTAAACAAAGTTTTGGGGAAATGGTGTTTCTCTAACACTGTATTATTTTATTTCATATAATAACTTAAAGAGCTATAAGTATAATTCAGATAAAGGAATGAGAACCTCTGTGCAATGCATCATAATTTCAAATTGACTTTGTTTTAGAGCTTCTTTACTGTTTATTTTAGGCTAAACTTAACAACCAAACCCCAGACAATTAGTTTATCATTTACATTTCTATTAGTCTAATAGTGAATGTAGGTCTAGGACAAAAATAAATTAACATAAACTTATGTTTTCTATGAGAACAAAACCAAAACTGAAGAAATCTGCTATGCTATGTCCTTGTCAAATATATTATCCTGATCTATTGAGACCCACATACAATTTTTATGAGCTGCCAATTGCATCGAAACGCTGACAAATGTAACTATAAACACACAATTTTAAATTCCAAATAAGGTAAAATACCATTGAGACTAAACACCTCCAAAATGGGTGCTCCACATACCATAGAGTATGATTCTCTGAACTCATTATTAATGAGTTTAAAAGAACACCAACCAAACTCTGCAACACTGTAAATAACAGAATGAAATGCGAGGGTTGTAAATGAAACTAGGGTAGTTTTCTATGAGAATACTGTATATTGGGTTTACGGTCCATCCAGATGTAAATGTATGAAGTGTTTATATAAAACCTCTACTCAGCTATGTACAGTTTAACAGAAACATCTTTGTGTCTAATGTACAGAGCTTGGGCAAAATACGATACAGTTTAGTTTATTTACATCAGATAAGTAACACTGTAGTGGCATTAAGAATGGATATTGACTTTAGCTACTGGATGACATGTACAAAGCTATGTTGTACATGTTTTTAGGCATTCTTAGTTATTACAATAGAAATTATGTCTTAAAAACTAAATGTGTTTACTATTGCATTGTCTGTATATTTTTCTTGTTGAAATATATTTTATAAGACCAATAATTTATGTCATATACAAAGGGTTTGTTGCATTTATTATTATTTGAAAATATTTTTAAGACAAAATTAAACTAACCTTTGAAAAATACAAACAAAAACTCTTTAAACTTACATTACATTTTATCTAATTAAGAGTTAACAATTTTTATGTTTAAAAGTATAATATTTCTAAACAAATTGTAGATTAGGAGAGAGTAAATAATCTGGTTTAATATTGAATAAGTTATTTTGGTCATTAGTGGCATTATAAGTTACCTTTATATTTTATTAAAAAGAGTCACATAGTTATTTTTGTGTAGCAAAAGCATATTTTTCAAGCCAGTTCACATCAACATCAAGACTCGACTATATATAATATGCAGTCTTAAGCCGGGTACTCATTATGAAGCTGCAACGTGCAACGGTTCTCTATGCAGCACACTGTGATCAACATGGCTGTTGGTTTTCCTGTGAACCGAACATGGTTCCCTAGTGTGGATGCACCACGAACATTGACTCGACTGAGGAATCTTGACATTTAAAAGTGGATGCTTGAAAGGACATTGAGAAGGCTATGGGATTAACAGATGAGATTTGCAAGAGTAAAATTGTTAATTTATTATCAGCTTTAATCTTCACCTATATGCACTCGACACACTGACGGCATGTTCACAAGTCCTCTCAACGAACACTGCAGAGTGACCACTGTATGGATAATTGCCTGCTCATAGTGAGTACCTAGCTTAACATCTGTGCTGTAAAAACTAACCTAGTAGTTTAGATGTCGCTATATTATAACTAATCTACACGCCTGCTTCTAAAAGAAAGGCATTTTTCCGTCCTTTATAGTAATTTATGATATACTTCTTAGCTAAACACACAAAAGCAGATTTGTTTCAGATATTTAATTGTAAATTTTGGAAAAGCTCCTTTTAATTTTCAAAAATATGTGTAAAGGCTCTAAGATATCTGTCTATATCACTCTTAATATAAGAGTGGGTGTAAAATTCAGCTCTAAAATGCACTTTAAGTTTTTTTTTATAGCTTAGTAAGTAATATTCTAAAAACATCAAGATTGGAGATGTTTGATATATATAATTTTTTTCAAGATTTTAGTTATATATGCTGTCTAATGGAGAAATTTTTAATTTTTATACTAAATTTGAACTACAAGTAATACACTTGCTCTCTATTTTAACATTGGACCTTGTTTTACATTAATTAAAATCTTCCTGCTAAAATATTTTATTCTCAAAGCTGTCTTATATAATATAATGTTTTGTTTAAAAATTTTATGAGCATACAATATAATACATTCATAATTTTCCCTGCTTTAACATCTAATTTTGATATATTTTATTTGGAGATGTTACAATTATTCATCTCGACTTTTAATAAACAAATTTTATACCTCAATTGTTTGATTCTCAATACCAATTCATAAATAGACATTGTTCTGCTGTTGACAAGTTTGTTTGTTTATAAACAATGGTAGCCCCAAGAATTAAATCACTTTTGTTTAACTACAAACTCACAAAAACCTGAGTAAGCTAATGTGCCAACATTACAAAAAATATTTTCTTAAATCAATCAAAGTCTAATTTATTGGAACAATTATAAATGTATTTTTTATCAAGCATTATTTATTTATAAAACTACAAAGGGTCTAAAATGCTTTAAAGGTTCCACAATCAAGTGTTCAGCTAATCCTTGGTTTGATGGTTAGCTGTATTACACTGCTGATTGGTCCATGGTTCTTTATATCACTGCTGATTGGTTTGCGGTTCTTTATATCACTGCTGATTGGTTCGTGGTTCTTTATATCACTGCTGATTGGTTCATGGTTCTTTATATCACCGTCAATTTTTTTTGTAGGTTTCAAGCTCCAGAACAAACATAGGCCTGTCATTTTAAAAACAATATTTGAAAATGTTTGCAATTTGTTTGTACGGAAAGTAACTTATCATCTTTCTGGTTTCCAGTAATTTAGTTCATTGTTTACACTTGATGCGCCTAGTAAAATATCTCCTGTAGACTTCGTGTTATTGGTTTGAACTCTGTAATATCAATGATTGTTAAGGTTGAAATATTGTAAAGTTGGTAGCCCTGTCCAAGATCCGATAGTCCGTGTTGCAGAGAAACGACCACTAGCATTAATGGCAGTGACACAGTTACTTCTTATTTTTAATATATATTTAGACATACTGAAATACTCAAACATTATTATTGTGTGGACATTTTATTGGATAAAATTGGTGCCAGTTATGACAATTTTAAAATATTTCATATTGGCTCATCAATAGCAGAAACCTGATTAAATAAAACATTATTTTTGGTCACAAACGGAACCATACAAATATTTCAATAATCGAGGTCGTACTTTGTACTTTATTTTCTGCCTTTGTGTAAAATGTAAAATATAGAAACGTTAGCAGGGATTTGAACCCTAACTTCCCACGACGTGTGGTACAGTCTGATATTTAAAAACTGGAGACCTTTGCTGCCTCAATGGTGATGAAAGAATATTACAATTATTGTATATACATTCTTAGTCCGTTTAGTAATGTAAAGATAAATAACCATAATTAAGTATTATTGGGTGGTTTTGATAACTCTTAGATGAACTTATGGTTAATAAATGAAATAAAACATAGTTATAGAACGCCAAATGTTAGTGACTTTCAATCAGTGTTGGTGGGAAGTTGGCTTCCTGTAGAAATCAGGGTTTATGTATCTGTGATTGGGTCACTGGGGCTGATAGGACACAAGCTGTCATTGAGCCCGGTTGTAGTGAGCTGCTAGCTGTCATTGAGCCCGGTTGTAGTGAGCTGCTAGCTGTCATTGAGCCCGGTTGTAGTGAGCTGCTAGCAGTCATTGTCCCTGGTTGTAATGAGTTGCTAGCCATCATCCCCAGTCGTGTTGAGCTGCTGTCAGCTGCCCGCCCGTGACGGGGAGGCGGTGAGTGTGGTCCAAAGGGGAGCCTGGTCTTCCAGCGCCCCATGCACCTGGACCTGCACCCCGACAGACACTCTGCGGGGAGGCTGCTAGCTGTCCGGGGAGAGTAGCACCTCCACCGTCCCTGAGTCAGGCTCAGGGTCTGATCGCTCCTCCACCACAGTGTCCAGCTCCAAGGAGGGGAACGCTCGACTCATGGCCCGTTCACTGCGGAGACTGACAGCTCTGGTGCGGCTAGAGCCGACTGCAATCACACACCTTGCTATCACACACCTTGCTATCACACACACCTTGCTATCACACACTCCTTGCTATCACACAGTCCATTCTGAAGCAGCCAGGAAGCCATAATATCATTCAATAATGACAATGACAGCAATGTTTTGAGTATATAACATGTCAGGTAATTTAACACACGGGGTTTGAGTGGGTTATATCTTGTAATGATAGCTAGTAGCCTTACCTCAGCCCAATCCAGCAATACCGACCAGGTAAACAAACTAGTGTCTACTTTACCTGGATGTGTCATTAGTTGGGACTATTCGACCCTCTGCCTCGGCTGGGGATATTATGTTCTGATAGTCTGTTGATCTTTACAATCGGTACAGTTAAAATAAGAAATATTATAGACATTTAGATATATATTTGCAATGATCAATTTGGATACATTAATATAGTTAGCAAGTAGAGTTAGGTTAAAAAACAAATTAATTCTAACTAAGGACAAATTGAGATAAAATCAAATTATTGAGGTATATAAAGAACAGTACTTATATATAAACATTTAATTGTGTACACCTCACATGCCTGTCTAGTTTCAGCCCCAGACATTAATTACCTTACCCTAGCCATGAGCTCTAATGATCTGAAATCATTGGCTCTCTATTTATAGTTTATAATCGTACATTTGTTAAAATTGCGCTGTACCATTGTATGTTGTCGAATGACCTTGAGGAAGCGCAGCTGACCCACAAAGAACTAATGTCCGATCCCCCGACCCAGGTTTCATTCCACCCCAACACCTTGCGATGACCACTGGTTCAACAATTAGGGTGTGTTTACAGATGGGACGTTCACACTTGTCAGCTCTAATAGATACTACCGTGATCACTACTGACAAACTGAGCACACCTTCAAGTGCTGACCAGAGCTGACAACCGGCAAGCTTTCTTTCTGTCAGCACCTATAAGGTCGATCAATGCCCATTTGGAATTTTGGATAACCTTTAAGAGTGGGTTTGAAGCAGACATTACTCCAAACTTGGGTAATGGGCGATTGGCCAATGTTAAGCCTTTCCTCCCATTGATGTCCCTCGTGGGAAGGGCGAAAGCTGTTCCCCCTGCCCCTCTTATCCCCCCAATCTTCCACCAATCCTTTCTGAGGGGATCTTACCTAGTCTGTGGATAGGACTGAAGCGAACCATGGACATGGTCCCATGATCGTCACAATTTCTGAAACACACGCAATAACAATCAGGAGAGTCAGCAACTCGTGTCATCAGGCCCTGTTAGGTCACCTTGTGAGGGCCCCATGGGGTTGATTCAGGTGTACCTAGATCTGACACTAAGGTTCAACCGGTACTATACTCTGCACAGTGCCAACCCTGACTCACCCAGCTCTCCTCCGCTCTCTCTCCCTGGCCAGCTTGGCTCTCTTCCTGAGACAGCAGATGACGAACAGCGCTAGCAGCGGGAACCCCAGGATACAGGACACGATGGGGATCACGATGGACTCCGGGGACACTGCAACACACGTCGTGAGATAGTGCTGTGTTCTGTGAGACGCACGCAATGGCACTGGAACAACGCCTGCAGTGTTTGTTGGCGATTGTGCGGGGGAAGTCATGAGAATGAACCGGTGGTGCCAACAATTGTAACAATACAAGGGTTGTTTTGTACAATCGAAGCCCCACCCAACCCGATGCTGCATAGACTATCATCCCAATCATACTACCCACTCCAAGAAACGTCGACATTAATATCAAATCACCTACAATAGTATTCTTCACTAGTGTAGTTCCATGTCACTTCAAGCAATATATAAACAATATCTTCCAGTATAATTCACTATCAACACTCGATGTTCCGACCTGGCTGTCTTAGATGCATCGGATGGGTGTTTTTCCTGCACACCTGGGGAAACCTGTTCTCTGACGTCAGCAGCCAATAAGTCAAAAAGATGTTTTGTCAACAAACTTGAGAAGCGTCTACACGAAGCGGGATGACCAATCAGTGACCTACAAGCAAGTTGGCGTACGTGCCAGAGGAGGCATGCCCCTCCACGC
>CABFVZ010002942.1:78208-93892 GCA_902151445.1 Timema monikensis | reverse complement strand
TTCATCTCACAATCACCCTACCATCACACATTAGCGTAAGTGCGTATAACCCGAATGGGTAGTAAGACGCGGTGCTAATAATAATATATTACTTAGCTGTAACTTGGTCTCAAGGTCAAATGGGGTACATGTTCATTTGAACTTTTTTTCATTATTTTTGTGATAACTATCCACAGCTCAAATGGGTCCTACATTTTACGGTTCATCCTGTATATAAATTAATATTCACTGTTATTTATAAAGACTAAAAAAAACTAGTATCAAAATTAAAATGTTTTGTTTAAAGTAGTTTTTTAAAAATGCATTTAAACTAAACCAATATTGTAGAGTTTGTGTGTACAGTATTTTAAACGTTAATGGGTCGAATAAACATACATTAGAATATTGTAAACATGTGCTACCATGTGATAATGCGCATTAATCTTGTCTCTTTATTTTACAGTAAATGTCTACGAGTTGCTATTTAGTCATATTTATGATCACACACACACCCGACACATATTACGAGCTAATGTCCGTGCCACGTATGATCACGTTTAGTGTAATTAATTGGAAATGGTTCTACAAAATATATTTGTTGAATATAAATCCGTTTTGACTCCTGTCAAGCGCAAATGTTTACATATAATTTATTTATGTTGCTCATTTTAGGATTGGAGTTCTATCAATAGTATGAGAATCTTTGTAATAGATTATAGCACCGCGTTTTACTACCCGTTAAGAGTTATACGCTTATATACTAAATATAATGATGGTTTTAGGAATAAGAAAGGTTATATTTTAGGAAGTGTACTCGAATTTGCGTGGAGGGAGAGTTGAAAACAATTTTTGGGAAGACCACCCTCAGTACATCCGACCGAGGTTCGAACCTAGATCTAACCTCCTCGTAATTAACAGTCTAGCCTATTATTAAAGTATCGCCTTAAACCATGCGGCCACCAAAGCAGACCGCAATATTTATTGTTGTCAATAAATGGTGAAACATAAACATAATTTATTTAGTAATATTTAAAATATGTTAAAAATAATCAGTTAAAAATTTTTCCTAAACAAACATGCAAGCTTTTTAAATAAGTTCCCTAAAAACAATTTTTTTAAAACTCCAGATCTTGATCCAGGCTATCCACATTTTTACTATAATAAATTAAGGATGGGTAAGGTAGAATTTGGTGTAGGCCTAAATAGGCCTTTTTATTTAGGAAATCAAAAAACACCTTAGTAAAAAAAATCATATGGGACTTAAACCAGGACCTCCCAATATTCGTAAGAGGAGATAAGAAGAGCCTCACGCTTAGTCCACGTGTCCACCAATGCAGGTTACAAAGTGTTTTTTTTCACCTTGTTCCACTATCTGTGTGGGCTACCCCCATTAGTGTACAATAAAGTGACGGATACATTTGCGTGGAAAGAGCGTGGGTGCCCACGAAGAAAACTCACATAACTATCCTTGCCAGGATTCAAATACCCGACATCTCTATCACTCGCAAAATAGACTAGAAATCACACATATCGGTGGTCGCATGGTTTGACGCGCTACTCTCACAGCAGACTAGGCTGCCGATGACGGGGAGATTGCGGTTCGAATCTTGGTCGGGTGTACTAAGGATGTTTTTTTTTTTTTCAAAATTGCTCTCCACTCTTCCTCCAGGCAAATACGCGTACACTTCCTATAAATATTACCTTCATCCTTAAAACCAATAGCATAATAACTAGTACATAAGCGTATAACCCGAACGGGTAGTAATACGCGGTATTTAAAATAAATAAGATGGACTAGAGGTTTCTGAAATTTCGTTCACGTACAAAATACAAAGTGTTAAATACCAATATTATTTACTAAAAGACAGATTTACTTAATATATTGGAGATTTTCTATCGATACCTTTCTATTATTATTATTATTATTATTATTATTATTATTATTATTATTATTATTATTATTAGCACTGCGTCTTACTACCCGTTCGGTTTATACACACTTACGCTAATGTGTAGTGGTAGGGTGATTGTGAGATGAAATGGAGGACCTACAGTTTAACGTGGGCTCCGAACCACGGTGGAGGTCTGGCATTCCCCACATTCACAAGTTGTGATTAATACACGTCATGTCAGAGGTGAAGGATGGTAATCAGATAAATCTGTGCCGGGACCGAGGATTGAACCCCGGACCCCCAGCACAGAAGTCCGACACCTTACCCCTAGACCGCCAGGTCACCCGGATACTTTACTACAGTGACTATGTGACTGCATTACCAATATATCAACGGTATTTGTAGTATTATCAGTGCAGAGGCTGCCGATACGTGGCTGTCATGAGCGATGAGACAACCAAAGCAATCCACACAGATATATCAATATTCTCTTATCAGTAATAAATATTCATGACTCCCCCCCACCCTCCACCGGTCAACCAATGCCTCCCAGCGAGCGTGGGAGTACAGTGAGGTATTTGCGAGCGCAGCGCGGAGTGATCTGGTTGGTTGGCGACGTTACGAGTCTGCGTGGTAGAGGCGTCGCCCCTGATTGGCAAGCAACCCAGCATGGCAGCGTACATGTTAGGCGGGACAGCATCCGGCCCCTCTGACTAGGTACTTGAGGGCGTAGGAGAAGAACCGATTAAGGTACCTTTAGAGGTGGGATGGTTCAGTTCTATTAAATATTTTGGGAAGCAGCCATCGGTGCTAGTTATTGATCTGTTGGTTCCGTTTCCCCGTTTCAACTGTTTTATAATTTTAACTTTATACACACTAAAAATAATTTATTGAACAAATAATTATGAACACATTCATGACCTATATATAATCACGCCGTTTCCTTACTGGGTAGGCAAGAAACTGTACATATAGCTCGAAAAACAACAAATTCCATCCTCATTAACTTTCTCCTCACTTCCCTATCCTCGCTTCAACAACATCCATACACCGAATCACATATGCTCTTTTATTCTTAAAACTCTTAATGTTTCTCTTTTTCACACATTCGTCTACCACACTTAGCCACATCTTACATGGCCTAACCGTTCCTTTTGATCCACACACTCTACCTTCATATATTGGCTTCTTCACTCTATCCACACTCATCCTCTCGACATTCCCAAAACTAACGTAAGACTCTTCTTTCATATCGACCTGTTGTCTTCCCTTCAAACAAAACTCCTTCAGCACCCATTCATCACTGACTCTGTCCATACGAGTTTTTACACAAACATTTCTTAGATATCTCATTACAACCACATTCCCCTTGCTCTTGTACTAGTTTATAGTTGTTTTTTTTTGCCTTACTGTCATCGTGAGTTATCCTAACTAACACGAACTAGCTGAAGGTCACACACGTTGAGAAAATCTTGTTTTGAATGAAATGTGTCAACTGACTAGGAAATGAATAATCTTCCAAGAGCACCCGATTAGAATCAAACTCCAAACTTTTCATGTCTGTCACAAGTGAGAACTAACTACACCAAATATACCGGTAGCTATAAACATTTCATCAAAAGATTTATCGACATTTCTTGGTTGCAGATTAAATTAAGTGGGAAATGACAACCTGTTACAAGTGAAACTTTGACTTGCTGAGCCAATGAGACACCCCGGTTCATCTAATATCTAAAGCCACTTTTAACTGGCGGTTGTATTTTATCAGTTTGAGAGACGTATGAATTGGTTTCATTGTAGCAGCTTTATAATCACCATATTTATGTATTGTTGATTATTCTTCCTTACTAAATCTAACAGTTGGGAGATTTTTCATTGAACTTGCTACTAATAAGTATTTATGTGAACATTAAACCTCGACCCCTTCATGTTCTTATCGTTAATACAGTCTTAACACCCGCTTTTGTGACCGCAAAGTCTAAGGCGCTATTCTCGAGGTAGAATAGACTGACGATGACGGAGAGATCGAGGTTCGAATCTGGGTTGGGTGTACTGAGGGTGGTTTTTCATAGATGGTTTTTCCACTCTCCCTCCACTAATAAGCGAATACACTTCCTATTAATATAACCAATTTAATTGCTAAAACCATTAGCGTAATTAGAACATAAGCGGATAAACCGAACGGATAATAAGATGCAGTGCTAAAAACAATATATGGATAGTCTTAAACATTTATTTTTGAATTTATAGGTGAACTTTCTTCTATAATTTCTTCTTGGATTTCAAGCTGATATTTCTCCTTGGTGATAAAATTAGTCAGAAAAAACTATATTCAATAGAACATTATATTAATATTAAATAACCATTGCTCACGTAGTTTAAAACGTCAGTCTCATAATATATGTAAATATTAAAAATAATACTCCCTAGGTACTCGATCGATTGCATATAACTTTAAATTCACAAACGCTCTTTTAACTATGGCGTTTTAGATATCTGTAAAAAAATTATAATAATATTATATATATTGTATACTAAAACAACAATAATTTATAATGTAATATTTATTCTCTATACTATAATGTCCAAGGGTACTTTCAACAAGAATAGGATGCTAACGTAAAAAAAACTTAACCTTGAGATGAGAAAAAGAAACTGATGTAGTTCTAGTGGATGATTAATGAAGTATCAAGAAGATGAAGAATTGGAATAAAAACAGTCTACAGGAAATTCATTATAAGAAGAAATGCCAAATGGATAGGACAAATTGCGTCAAGAAATTACTTACGGAGTGATGCGGTGTAAGGCAAAGAAGAAAGGATAATAAGTGGGACTATGAAGACAACAAATGTAACTGATTGTGGACCTCAAATAACGAAAGGAGATTAGTTTTCATGACCTAATTTTTGAAGCTGCTGATAGGACATGCTGGGGTACTAAATTTGGACATTTCAAACGAACATGTTGAAGGACATAACACCTTAAAAAAAAAAGTATAATAATTGATATTAATAAGGATGAAGATATAAAAAGTAAATTTTTTCTACTCAAAATTTCTTTAGACACGGGAGAAAGTTTTCCACAAATTATCAACATATCGAACACGCCCTCTTTAAAAAGATTTGCTAGACCTGACCTAGGCTAGACATGAACCATGGTATTATTCGTGTGGTTTCACAAGCAAAATAGAAGAAGATAGGTAAATATGGTAACAAAGCAAACATGTCCTGAGGTATATATAAAATTATATAGGAGCGGGTAGTCATTACAGAGGGGAACAACCGCAGAGAGAAAGAGAGAAAAAAAATAAGGAGAGAGGAAGTGTCAAGAGACATGTAGGAACAAACACTGTAAAGGGTGGATAGAAAAAGTAAGATAGAAGTAAGGCAGGAAGGAAAACAAAAGTATAAATAATGTTCAAATGAGAAACAGCAGCCAAAAGGAAGAAGAAATTTGGGAACGTACAAGATAAAGATTGGATGAAATGAAACGAAAACAATGAAGGTAAAAAAAAAAGTTTCTTCGGTGAGGTGGGGGGACGGGGTGAAGCATTGGGGTGGACTGGGTGGTGGGAAGGTAATGTACTCAGGTATTATATACATATATATGATTATATTTTAAATTATATAATGAAGTATCTAATTGTATATATTATGTATGTGATTAAATATCTCAGCAGATATTGGCTTAGTTTTCTTCTTTACCTTGATTCTCCTTTTTTTACGCTTTATTTACCTCTAATTCCCCATAATTTACCCCCACTCCCATCACATTATTTATTGCCTTTCCCTTAATTCTTTTCATTCCCTTTCATTCACTCTTGGCCTTGATCATCGTCATATATTCATCCTGTTGTTAATCATTTACAATAAAATAACCATAAACTGTTTGTTTTCCTTCTTTATCACTTTCAATCCTCTCCCTCTCCTCTGTCTGTCTGTCATATCAATGACAGAATTCTTTCTCAGTGGCGGAGGTTTTTTTTTGCCATTCACTAGCATAAATGTAAATTCATTAGGCTAATGTTCTCCTAACCGTTTGGTTTCAAGTTTTTCTTGCAGTTTTAATGAAGAAATCTGAGTTTTTAATAAATCTTCTTCACTAATTTTGATTAATCACTTTAATTCCTCACATCACTTCTTGGGTCTTAACACATACGTAAACACAGACACATATACGGAAAAAAAAGAAAGAAAGAAAATACTACCTTTATCGTAAAACGAACCCACTTAGACTGGCCCTATTCGCTAGTGTAAAGCTGACACTTGAATGTTAGGGTGATTGACCTTGAGAGACATCTCACACTGGGTGTGGCCTCTCCAAGAGGGCCTATTATAGCTGGCCCACGTCAGCTTCTAGATTCAGTCACTAGAGAGCTGGAACAGTCCTCGCGTGACGTTTGGAGCGAGTAATGAATAGTTTTGATTGGGATACTGTATAACAAATATAATAATTCACTGCCTTTATATAATGGTGCTACACTTCATATTCATGTGTTTTTTTATTCAAAATGTTTTATAGGATAAAAAGAAAGATAGAACAGTATGTATTTATGTTGAAAAATATGTTGGTGGGGCCTGAATCTTGTGGCCCCTCAGTTCCTCTGTTCTCTCTACAGTTGTTCATCTTTGGTTCTATTCACCCTTGTGCATCGTGTTATTTCTCCCTCTTCTCGGAAATAATGTTCGGCTGAACGGGGGCTTCATCTCTCTTTCCGTTGGAGACAGTTACCGTCAATCCAATTATTATTTTTAATTCGCCACCCCTCGCATACTCCGGTGCAAGTGCTGTTAGACACGAGGGGTTGAAGGTTCAGCTGGTTGAATGGGGGGTAAGGGCGGGGTATACACCGCTACATACTTGGGTGGGAAACCAGAGGATAGAGGGGGAGCACGTTTTGGTAATGTCATTTACTTTACGAATCGGTGATCAAACAATTTTCCTAGTTAGCGTTCGTCGTGGAGATGAGCTTATGAGTACAAACTGGGTTTAATAAAAAATAGATCGAAGTCGTTCTGTAACATTTCATTTTTTGGACACGCTGCTGAATTAAATATTTTTTTTTATCACCACGTCTTTCTACCTATTCAGGTTATACGTATATTCTAATGGGGTAGGGAAGAGTGAGGAATTATTTTAGAGGTAATCTACCGGCGTGGAAGAAAGTTGGGAAACACATTTTAGGGAGAACAGCCCTTAGTAGACCCAACCGGGTTTCAAATCCCGATCTCCCCATCATCATCATCATCATCATCATCATTATCAGGCCAGTCTGGCACGAGAAATGACGCCTTAAGCTCGCCACACACTAAGTCAGATCTGAACAGATCGGAATCTAGACACTACGAATGGAAACGAGTTTTGTCCCCCAAATACTGGATCGGAATTCGATTCATGTCAGTTGGAAGACAGAGTAAGCAAAGACCCGCTCCGGTGGCCACATGATCTAAGGTGCTACTCACCCAATAAACTAGACTGCCGATGATGGGGAGATTAAGGTTCAAATCTTGGTTGGATGTAATGGGGTGTGGCTTTTTATCAAATAATTTTACACTCTATCTCCACACAAATGCTGGTACACTTCATATAAACATAGCCTTCTTAATCCCTAAAACCATTAGCGTAACTAGTACATAAGCGTAAAATTCGGACGGGTTGTAAGACACGGTGCTAAAAAAAAATTTATCAGTTACAAAATCCACTCTACCGACAGTTTATTCATAAGCCTAACTATGAAGGGGGATACCCCGATTATACCGCTGATGAATTTGTTGAACGTACCGGAAATCGAACCTGGGGCTCATTTGATGGATGCGATACCGACTGATCCAAGGTTTCGAATTATTATTGATTGAGCACGCTCTTAAGTCAAATCGTGATCAAATCACACGTTCATTCGATTTTACACGTTTAATCAGATTTTAAAAAAATGTGTTGAGGTTTTGATTTGGATGCCCTTAATTAAATTCAGTGATACGTTGTATTATCAAAAAAAATCTTTAATTGTCACCATATTTTTTTTTTTTTAAATATTGAACTAGAAAATAAACTTATTTTTTTTAAAATCCATCCATACGTAAAAAGGGGTTTTAAATTTTGGAGCTAAAAGCAGTTCATACACACAATTTTATCTTCTGTTGCATTTTTGAAATCATATTAAATTGATTCAAACTAAACTGCACGTATTTAAATTATAGGTTTAAATTTTATTTCTATTATAATCTCACGTCTCTTATTACTTCATAACATCACCGCTAGATTGCTACTCCAAATGTTTTCTACTAACATACTTTCAATTTCTGTCAACAGATAGCTCTCAGTTCTTTCTCCCTTGACGGGAACAATAAAATGCATAATGTTAAACTTTGTCGAACATTTAAACAAATTTGAAATTTAAATTACTGAAATTACAAGTGGAATATTGCTCGCAATAAAGAGGTGTTTTTACTGATTCTATTCATTCATACATTAAAAAAAATAAACATACAAATATTTATACACATTTTAAAATCGAATTCTGGAAGTTTTTACTCAAAAAACAAAACAAACCATTCAAAAATAGTAGACAAAATAAGAAAAAAACTTGAGAATATATCATTTAGAAAACTCAATAGGGGGTGAAGTTTTTATACTAGTTATGGATAATTTTATATTTATTTTATTGCTGTGTGTATTAATTGAGAAATATAATTTTGATAGAGTTTCAGGGCGCCTATTTTAACGTACTTTGACTATACTTTTGAATCGTTGACACACAGTTCACCCTTCTCTTCACCCCATCAATTCATTTTCTTGTCCCTGTAGAGGGGGAACAAATTAAAATTGAATTTTAGTCTCCACGTGTACTTTTCTCATCGCATACCTGAGGGTGTTCTATATACACACACACACACACACACACACACACACACACACACACACACACACCATAGAGGAACACAAGGAAACATGTGGATTAAAATACAAAAAAAAAAAATCAGAAAAAAAAATTGCTGACAATTTTCAAGTTTTTTACCACGAAATAACAAAAAGTATTCATACAACTATTATATGTGTAAATTATTTTATTTTTTTAACACTGAATCTTACTACCCATTCGGGCTATACGCTATATGTGTGTAATGGGTTGATAGATTGAGTGAGGTATTTAAGTGTAGCCGACCAATTATCCCGATAAAGAATCATAAAAAAAAAAATTGTTTCGAGCAAAACAAATTTTATTTTAGGGGAAGAGAGAACAGCGGTAGTTATTTTTGAGTGAGTGGATGTCTTCAAGTCGTCTTCAAGGTCACCTTTAGTTTTTAAAATTAAAACCTATAATTTTTGTAAAGGTATTATATTCTAAAAAAAAAGTTGTTTTATGAAACTTTTTTTAAATTTTATTTTAATTTTTGGAGACTTGTGTTTTTTATAACAATTTTTATTCAATAACATTTTGGTACATAAAAATGTAACAATGTTAATAGTCATCATTTTGGACATTTAATGAAGTAATTTTATAAATAATATTGCATTTAACTTATCAAGAATAATAAAATGTAACACAAAGTTATTGAATAATAATATTTTTAAAAAAATTGCAAATTAAAATATCTTCAAAAATTGGTGCCAAGTTAAAAGAAAATTGAAGCAAAAGTTTTTTTGTAAGAGAAAAATTTCATTAAAAAAATAGACTTTTTTTACACCGAAACAAAATTAACTTTTTCTGTTCTCTTTTCCCCTCAAAAACAAAAAAACTTTTATCAAATATTTTAAAAATAAAATGCGATATATATAGCTATACATACAGTAGTCCCGTGGCTTCTTTGGTGCTGACTGACAGCTCACAGCTGTCACTTCTGACAGTCAACATTTAGGTATATACCTAAATCCTGACTGTCATAAGTGACAGCTGCTAAACACATGTTTTTGTAGATCATATGGCTCGGCGTAGGGATACATCATTTGGTCTGGTAGCTTTTCAATGCCGTCATCTGTCAGTCAGCACCAAAGAAGCCACGGGGATACTTACTGTACATGCATGCATATATACACACACACACAGGCCCGATTACTGGAATTTTCAGATCTTATGTGAATAAATGTGTCTGGACCGGAGTCAAACTCAGCTTCGTGAGGACAAATGAGGAGATGCTTGAATGAAAATGAAAAAAGAAAAATAGCACCTCGTCTTACTAACCGTTCGGGTTATACGCACTTTCGCTAATGTGTAATGGTAGGGTGATTGTGAGATGAAATGGAGGACCTACGGTTTTAACGTGGGATCCGAACCACGGTGGAGGCCTGGCATTCCCCACATTCACAAGTTGTCTTGTCAGAGGTGAAGGAAGGGTTTGGTAACCAGATAAATCTGTGCCTGGACCGAGGATTGAACCCCAGACCCCCCAACATAGAAATCCGACACCTTACCCCTAGACCACCAGGTAACCGATTAATCCTTACTAATTCCTAAAACCATCCGCGTAATTAGTACATTTGCATATAACCCGAACTGGTAATAAAATGCGGGGTTAAAAATAAATAAATTAAACAATGTGTATAATATATAAGCTTTATTGACTGGAAAAGTTCGAAATTGGCCCTGGAAAACCTGGAAAAGTAATGTATTAAATTGTTGGTTTTACATGTTCTTTACAACTTCCTTGTATTATTTCGTACAAATATACATTTACACTTAACGTATGAATAAATACATTTAATACTTTTTAATTTTAATACATTAGAGATGAATGAGATTTGAGCACCTGGGGCTTTATAATAATTATAGAGGACTTCAAACTCTGAGGTGAGGTACAGAAAGACTACCAACCATGCACCAGTGAATTTTCCTTTCAAAGTTCCCCTTACTCCTGAGAGTTAAACCTTCCCTTTTCCTCAGATTAATTAATGTACTTAAAAAAAAGTTTTTAAGTTGGAACTAGAAAGATAATTTTACGTATTTTCATTTAATTTCAGTTAAACTCGTCTTGAAGTTAAAGTAAAGAAGGATAAGTTAGTTTCAGAAAAAAAAATATAAAGAAGACAAAGTTTTCTTAAAACGAGTTCTAAAACTGAAGAGAACCTTATAGAAAGGACTAACGTTGAAGAAACCTGACGGAATAACAATAAAAAAACAAAACTAACTGATAGGTGCCCCAAGCTTTTTTATAATAAATAAACATTGAACAATTGTTTTAAAGTATTATTAGTTGAAATACGTATCTAATTATAGTGAAAAGTATCTCATGAATGATGAAATTATCGGTGACCTGGTGATCTAAGGTTAAGGTGTCGGACTTCTGTGCTGGGGTCCGGGGTTCAATCCTCGGTCCCGGCACAGATTTATCTGATTACCAAACCCTTTCTTCACCTCTGACAAGACGTGTATTAGTCACAACTTGGGAATGTGGGGAATGCCAGACCTCCACCGTGGTTCGGATCCCACGTTAAACTGTAGGTCCTCCATTTCATCTCACAATCACCCTACCATTACACATTAGCGTAAGTGCGTATAGCCCGAACGGGTAGTAAGACACGGTAATAATAATAATAATAATAATAATAATAATAATAATAATAATAATAATAATAATAATAATAATAATAATAATAATATTGAAATTACCGGTATCGGTGGAACTGTGGTCAAATAATGTACGACTTATCAAATATTATTTTTGAAAAACATATTGAAAGTTTTAAAAAAGAGCTCGATAGATTAATATTAAGGAAACTGTAGTTCAGTTTTTTAGCACCGCGTCTTACTACCCGTTCAGGTTATACGCTCATGTATTATTTACACTAATGTGTTGGGATGAAAAAGTTTGAATTTAGAGGAAGTGTACACGCATTTGATTGGAAGGAAAGTGGAAAGAACCATTTAGGAACACCAATCTCTCCGTACAGTCTTTTGCAAGAGTAACGACTTAGACCGTGTGGCCACTGAAGCGGGCTACTCTTGAAATGAAATAAGACCCAAACTTGTGGTAGCGTAGTTTGGAGCGTCAAGCTTTAAATGGACTGGATTGCTGAGAGCGTGGAGGTCTAAGTTCGAATCTCATCCGGGTGCACTGGCTGATTGTTTCCCGCATCATCAGTGTGGTTTTCCCCATCTCATATTCGTGTTAATGCGGGTGCATTTCTTCTTAGCTATCCTTCCAATCCCAACCATTTAGAACAAACCTTAAAAAAAAACTTAGTGTTGGACGGAATAGTAATTAAAATAACACTTCAGTGACGTCACTCTCTCGCAATATACCGGTCGTATTAAGGGCATTTTTCCACTCTCCTCCACGCAAATGTGCGTACACGTCCTCTAAATTCAATGTTTTCCCACTATTAACACATTAGTGTAATTAGTACAAGCGTAAAGCCCAAACGGGTAGTAAGACGTGGTGCTATAAAAAAAACTTTAGTCAACTTTCCGAAAGGCCTTAACGACTAGGACAGTAATTAATAATAATAATAATAATAATAACAATAATAATAACAATAATAATAATAATAATAATAATAATAAAGAAAATCATCAAAAAATTTAATATTTATTGTAAATAGTAAATTATTTTTGTATGCTTGGTCAAATACTCGCAAATGTCGTGTAAACGGAGGGTTCAACTAAGTGGTAGGGTGATTGTGAGATGAAATGGAGGACCTACAGTTTAACGTGGGATCCGAACCACGGTGGAGGCCTGGCATTCCCCACATTCACAAGATGTCTTGTCAGAGGTGTAGGAAGGGTTTGTAAATCAGATAAATCTGTGCCGGGACCGAGGATTGAACCCCGGACTACCAGCACAGAAGTCCGACACCTTACCCCTAGACCACCAGGTCACCTAGTTCAGGAGTTGTGTTTGTACGATGAACAACCGCCTTTAATTTATTTTAGGTTATAATCCCTCTAGGGTCGAAATTTTGTTTTCAAGCGGCGCTAAATTAAGCTGAGCTCAAGTTATTTGGAATTAACAGTAATTGAGGTTACATAAACTAATATTCTAACTTGTGTAAAATAATCAAAAACAAATTATTTCAAAACCATTTATATCTACTTTGATCCCCTGCAATTATAACTACTTTTTGTTTTTACATTAGTGATTAATTTGTACAGTCTAAACAAACATGTATTGTACAATTAAAGGTAAAACAAATGTGACTAAAAATTAAATTATAAAAATGTGAGTAGTTTATTTCCGGTTTCAAAGATTTTATAAGAACATTAAAAATATAATCCAATTAATTTTTACTAAAAATGTGTAGTACCGGTATTTATAGCTCATAGTGATAGTAATCACATAGCAAACGTTACCTTAAGGCGGGGCGCTAGTGAGCGCGAGTTTAGTGCATTAATTTTGCAGTTTTTATAACACAAACATCTTTTGGACAAAATAAATCAAATATTTATTCTACAGAATCATAGAGTTTAGTTTTCTGCACATGCTAATCTTAACAGTTGTTGAATATCTGTCATGAGCATGTCGGCGACAAACTTTTTCTCTTCATTTAAAAAGTTTGTCAACAAATGCCGACATGCTCATGACAGATATTCAACAACTGTTAAGATTAGCATGTGCAGAAAACTAAACTCTATGATTCTATAGAATAAATATTTGATTTATTTTGTCCAAAAGATGTTTGTGCAATAAAAACTGCAAAATTAATGCACTTAACTCGCGCTCACTAGCACCCCGCCTTAATAAAGTAGTGATATTCAGTTACCATACAACGGGTTAGACGAGCGGTTATGACTCCTGACCTGTTTCGAGAAGGGGTAGTTTGGAGTATTTTTTTTAGTGCCCCAATGAATACTACCCAATCCGGATTATGTGTTTGTTTACACTGATGGAGAAGTAAGGTAGGGGTTGAGAGTAAATGTACCCTCACTTGCATGGGGAGAGAGTAGTAAAATCATTAAATGAGCATCATTGTTTCCTGAAGAGCATCGTGGTTATCCAAGATTTATTTTAATAGTTATGTCGATCCTAGATAGTGTTAGGTCTTGTTTCAATTTTTAGTTTTCTATTCGTAAATATAATGGATCTCTTTAAAGTTAATCTTTTGCTGTTGTTTTCATTTATTTTTTGTTTTAATTTAAAGATTTACATTTTATACCAGTCTGAGAAGTTATTTTCTTTATTAATCTAGGTAATTTATCACCTCCCTCCCAGATTTATCGGCTCCCTATTTTGAAATTCAAAACTTATAGAATGTTATAGTTATTTAAGGTGGTCCTTTTACTTACATTCAAAATTTAAATTTTCTTCCATTCAGAAAAATTTTAAAGCTCCCCTATACATTATTTTACTCCTTATATTTCCCATTTTAAAAGCGTAAGAACTATTTTGTTATCTAATATGGTTCCTTTACGTGACGGCCTAGTATCAATTTTCAATGACAGTGAAAAATAGTGTTTTATATATGTTGTATCAATTTTCAAGCTCTTACATTTTCTGGGCTTTCATTTTGAAATTATCTATGTTCAAACGTCATTTAGATATCAGGGAAGGTCCTTTAGCTTACATTTAAAATTTTAATATTCTACCACACCTAGAAGTTGTTTCTTCTATAAATATTTGAAAATTTGACCCCAAATTTATATATATATATATATTTTAAAAAATTCAATTGTTATGTATTTTCTAATTATATGCTTGCAAATATTTCCAATTTAGACAACACCAAGTAGTGTTTCTTTTTTTAATTATTTAAAAATTTCTTAGCCCCTCCTTTATCTTATACATTCATCTGCAATTTGTGAATTATTTAGAAGACATTTTGCTCTTTTCAAAAAAATACTTCATAATATTATCTTGACTACAAGGCTAAAGTTTATATAAAAAACACATTATTTTTAAAGTAAATTAAAATTTTCAGTGTTATAACATTAATAAAAACACATTTTTAAAGGTTTATTACTTTTATTTCAATAGCCAGACTAAAGTTTTTAGTAAAACAATGAGAACAATATTGATAGTCCTCAACAATGTTTATTTATAACAATATACATGTTAACCATAGCTGATGCAGTAGTTTTTCAACAACAAAATAACGGACCTAAATTTATTTTTAACAGATAAATAGCAAAATATTTATCACTTAGAGGCCCCTACAGATTTGAAAAGCTATTTTGAAAATGTTCCCCATATAATGACATTCAAAACATCGAGGTTTTATACTTTTTTTTTAGCACCGCGTCTTACTAACCGTTAGGGTTATACGTCTATGTACTAATTACACTAACGTGTTAGGGATTATGAAGATTTAATTTAGAAGTAGTGCGCCCGCATTTGTGTGGAGGGAGAGTGAAAATCCATTTAGGAAAAATCCCTCTTAGTGCACCCGACCACGATCGAATCCCGATCCTCCCAATCTTCAGCGTTATAGTTCCAGCACGAGAGTAGCGCGTTAGACCACGCCGGACACAGAAGCGATTGGGTTTTCTATTTTTTTTTAAAGATCTTTTGACAATTTTTAATTATTTATAATTATGTTTAATTTATCTAATTAACTTGTATTACTCATTTTGACTTAAATTCTTCTTGTATCATTTTTCAAGTTGTTAAGAGTATTATTATTATTATTATTATTATTTAGCACCACGTCTTACTACCCATTCGGGTTATACGCTTTTAAGTACTAATTACGCTAATGAATTAGGAATTGGGAAGGTTGAATTAGAGGAAGTGAACCCGAATTTGCGTGGATGGAGAGTGGAAAATCATTTTAGGAAAAACCACCCCCAGTTCACCCGACCGAGATTCGAACCTCGATCTCCCCGTCCTCAGCAGTCGAGCTCAACACGACTAGCGCGTTAGCCAACTACGCCACCGAGGCGGGT
>CABFVZ010002942.1:45976-63973 GCA_902151445.1 Timema monikensis | reverse complement strand
TTTTTACTTGTACCGCAAGTTTGCGAATGTTCACGAATCTTCCCTCAGACGATGAAGGAAGAAACCTTCCCCCCCCATTACACCCCCCACCTCCCTTGAAACCCAAAACCCTCCCCTCCACGTCATTAAATAAATGATGATGCAGTGTGTAAATAATTGGAGGCAGCCGGCAAGCTCTATTCGGACCACTTAGTGGGTCTCTTTTTACACAGGTAGGTTAGGAGAGGGGTCAGTGGGGAGGGGGGTTTCCCCTGGCAGTGTTGCCTACCTTACCGGGAGAGATAATCGAGTTTAGACCACGTGAGTCATCTATCAATTTTACTACAGGCAGGGTTTGGTAAAGTGTTTTTAACACGCGTGATACTACGCTGTGACTAGCAGAGTCTCTTCCAGAATATTCTGGAATGTGTGTGTAATATTGGATCATCTTTATTTCAGAGGAATGTTGGAGACATTTTATGATCTATTGGAGACAATATTTTTTTCATTTGCTTCACACGGTTATTTTGGTTATGACCAATGAATTACAATAAGAGTGTTTATAGGAGTAAGTATGTTTTAGTTAGACGCCTGACACTAAACACTGAATGACTTGAGCACACAGTCCAATTTTCTTATGAAGTACCTTAAATTATAGCTATAAGAACTACTACATCTCCTTTAACTTATTCCTACGTTTGTGATATGATCTGCAGATGTAAATTTTTACTGACAGGGTCAATACCTATAAAATAACAGTATAAATATAATACAATTACTTCATAAAGAGAAAAGAGATTATCCTAATAGATTATATATATATTCACATCCAATGTATATGTGAAGTGTTTGTCCTTTATGTTATAACTTTTACATGTTCCTATTTATGTGTCCCATCATTCTTTATAATTTTCCATTTTCTACCTTTTGTTTTTATTAGTTTCCACTTTTAGTAAGTTGTGTTGCGCTTTTAACACTCCCCCCCTGATGATTTCCGATAGAATGAAACCTAGGTCGGGGGATTGGATGGTAACGATCGATTTTCTTTAAGAGGCAGCCATTACCTCTTTGTCCAGTGACAGCAGTGTAAAGTGTGAACTGTGTTCTTCTTTTCATTATAAAAGCCAAATTGTTTTCGTTCCTTTTATATGTTTTCTATCCACCTTTCCTGCACCTTCTTCCAAATATATATTACAATTATAATTTATTGAAATTTGTTGAAAAATGACACCTGTAAAATGGAAGTTGGACCAACTTCAATGTGTAATTTGTGTAATTAATTAAAACATGTCAGCTACGGCAGAATCCAATATATAAAATAATTGCACCTTCACTAATGACTAATGACATGCAAAAAGTGAGGTTATTTTTTAGGGGAAAAGTTGTGTTATATATTTTTTTTATCAAAAAATGATATTATATAAGCTGAAAGCGATGTTATTATTTACGTATATACGAGTCAAATTAATATTCGTTAAAAAACTAAGATAAAACTATTGAAATTTTTTGTTCGCATTTAACTATTTATGAACATATTTGGATAAAAATAAATTATAAATACGCACAAAACATTTCACTATATATAGTAATATCAAAATCGATATATAAATATCATTATTATCTCCGAGTATTACAAATAGCAATATCGAAATAATCGATTATACTCTTAGGTTTAAGCTACTATTACAAGACACATGCTTGTACTAGATATCCAGTGTGCTAGTTAGTACAATAGAAACGGGACTAGAGTATTCACACGCTGCTATTTTGTTACTAGGTTCTAGTGCAAATATTTATGGAACGTTAGATATTAATTTTGGATGCAACAGCTATATTAATTATTAATAATGATATTGAAAATTATGAGAGGAAGCGTAGGAAAAGAATATGGACTCGGAACTGGCTGAAAAGACGAAATTATACTCGCGGGATGCTAAATATGATACATTCGGAGGTTAGGTAAGATAAATTAGGGGTGACACTAACGTTTAGTATCTCCCTAAATTTGTATTCATTTATTTACGATGTGGTCAGAGGCCCCTAAGCCCATGGGTGTCCAAGTACAGTATCCTTGATGCACAAATGCTCTTTTTTTAGTCCTACGCCCACTTTATATTCTAAAAAATAGAACACCTAGGGTTGGCATGTTATCAAGTTTATTTATATTAAAATTGGGTCTGGAACACAGTTTGTCGTCTTTAGATGACATGTTTTTAATTAAATATAGATTAAATATATTGTCACTTAGAACATAACCTATCCTTTATATATTTACAGTTTTACTAACATTGAACATTGTAAATATATGAATAATAGGTTACATTAGGTTTGATTATGTTCTATTATTATTATTATTATTATTATTATCATCGCGTCTTACTACCCATTCGGGTTGTACGCACTTACGCTAATGTGTAATGGTAGGGTGATTTGTGAGATGAAATGGAGGACCTACAGTTTAACGTGGAATCCGATCCACGGTGGAGGCCTGGCATTCCCCACATTCACAAGATGTCTTGCCAGAGGTGAAGGAAAGGTTTGATAAATTATGTTCTATTAAATACTTTGTTCTAAAAAAAAAAACAGTGTCGGAACTAGTACGAAAATAGCACCTGTTCTATCCTCACAACTATTATGGTATCAAAACATCAAGTTCAATGATTTTTTTTACGATAGAAATATGTTCTCTACCTGTAAGGTAACGAGAAAGAAAATATACTTAAATCTACAAGAATTCTTTAAAATTCCTATAAATGTCTAAAAATGAATTTAAAATGACGAAAACCAAGAAAATATTACCTAAAATTCCAAAACAAGAAAAAATTATTAAAAAGTCATCTATAGATAGGGACATGCAAAGTTCGCATAAGCGATAAAACGAATTTTTCCACGAATTCTACTGTTTTCACACGAATAACACGAATATAAGCCAATAAAAAAGGCAGAACCATTATACGGGTTTTAGACCAAACAATAATAACACCTAAACATGTCGTCATAGAAGACTAAACTACTATCAAATAAGGAGAAGGGAATAAAAATTAAGAAGATATAAATTTGCCAAACACTACCACCTGTAGCAGGGTTCAGATATATTAATGTCCTTGCTTGGACCTAGCGCGAAATATTTTTAAAGGCTGTAAACAAAGAATTGATCTATATAAATTTATGAACCGTAATGTTTAAAAGTAGAAATCGTGATTTTTAAAGCTAGTCTCAGAACAAAAAGCTTAAATATCTGGAAAGTATTAATTTTTCCTGTGATCCATTTTATACCTATAAAATAAGTAAAAACTGATACTTTTCGTATAAACGGCAGCCTTTGTATAGCGCTAGAAATTATATTTCATGATGTGGTATTTTCCAAATTACAAAGAAATAGTGTTTATTTAGAAAAAAAGCTTAAATTCGTGTTATTGGTGTGAAAATAGTAGAATTCGTGGAAAAATTCGTTCTATCGCTTATGCGAATTTTGCAATTCCCTACTAATAACATATTACCCGATTTGGTAGCCTTATGGTCTAACGCGCTACTCTCGCAGTGGACTAGACTGCCGATGACGGGGAGATTGAGGTTCGAATCTCGATCAGGTGTACTGAGGTTTTTTCAATAAGTATTTTTCCACTTTCCCTCCATGCAAATGCGTGTACACTTTCTATAAATATAGACTTCATAACCCAGGTAATGATTAGTATATAAACCCGAACATGTAGTAGGATGATGTGCTAAAAAAGAAAACTAAAATGTTATCAATGGTGGCCACCAATATAATGTTATCAATGTTGGCCACCAATATAATGTTTGTTTTTTCAAAAACGTTCTTCCTATGTAAATTGGGACTTTAACAAATATTTCATTGGATATGTGCCTTAATCTAAACGCTCCTAACCATTATACAAAAATGGTTACATTTGAAATAAGCTTCATTTCACGAGTTAGTTGATAATTATTTATGTTTTAATCAATAATTAAAGTATCGTCTTAATCGACTAAAGACGCCTTCAGTGTTTTCTCTTTCTGAGATGCATTTACTGACCTTGATGCGAAATTTTGATGGTTCTGATAAAGAGGGAAAAAAGGCAAACCAATAAATGTTCACAAGTTAGTTAGACGAGCTTTAGAATTTAAAATAATTTGATTAAAGCTTCAAAAATAATATAAAATATTCACAACCAAGTGGCGAATAATAAAAACGTGATTTTTTTTTGTAACAATTTAAACCACTTAACAACTTTCAGATATGTTTATAAAACATCAAATAGTCACCAGACATTTATATTCTATAAACGCAAAGGGCTCGTTCATTGATAAATAACGCAGAGAATAAAGATGTGAGCTAACGTGATTTGACTTGACTTCATAGCTATACTTCCCGCTAAACAAAAGTGTACTAGAAATCACCTAACTAAAGGAACACACGGCGCTCTCTAGATTGAAGACCGAGATGTAAGCCAAAAAAGTCTTGGACAAGATAATAATAATAATAATTATTATTATTATTATTAGCCCCGCGTATTACTGCCCGTTCGGGTTATACGCTCTTACGCTAACGTGTAATGGTAGGGTGATTGCGAGATGAAATGGAGGACCTACAGTTTAACGTGGGATCCGAACCACGGTGGAGGACTTGCATTCCCCACATTCACAAGTTGTGATTAATACACCTCTTGACCCGCCTCGGTGGCGTAGTTGGCTAACACGCTTGTCGTGTTGAGCTCGATTGCTGAGGACGGGGAGAACGAGGTTCGAATCTCGGTCGGGTGAACTGGGGGTGGTTTTTCCTAAATGGTTTTCCACTCTCACGCAAATGCGGGTTCACTTCCTCTAATTCAACCTTCCCCAATTCCTAATCCATTAGCGTAATTAGTACTTAAAGCGTATAACCCGAACGGTAGTAAGACGCGGTGCTAAATATATATTAATACACGTCTTGTCAGAGGTGAAGGAAGGGTTTGGTAATCAGATACATCTTTGCCGGGACCGGGGATTGAACCCCGGACCTCCAGCACAGAGGTCTGACACCTTACACCTAGACCATCAGGTCACCCACAAGACAATCAATTATTTATTAAGATTTAACTTAATGTGCATTTATCTAGCAAAATACAAATAATTTAAATATTTTAAAATGAAAATAATCCTCCTTTAAAGCCTTTAAAGGCTGCATCACATGACATTTCCCCCCCGTACTTATGTAGATTTGTTACAGTTTTATTTAGCACCACGACTTACTAACCGTTCGGGTTTACACTTAGCTACTGATCACGCAAATAATTTTATGGATTAGAATGGTTATATTCAGAGGAAGTGTACCCGCATTCGCATGAAGTAAGAGTGGGGGAAGCCATTTTAGAAAATCTCCTTCGTCATCGACACTCTTGTCTACTTGGTGAGTAACGCCTTAGGCTGTGCAGCCACCAAAGCGAGTATTTTTTTAGTTCAAAATAGTAGCGGTTCAAACGGCTAAAATAAATTGTTTGGTAAAGCCCTCTATATAAACCTCCTCTTAAGGTAAGGTGGAGTAATTTATAAAAAGAATCAATAAATTCATGAGGGGAACTTCGGAAAGAAAATAGAACACACGAGAGTAAAGTGTAGCAAGGAAATTTCTCTTTCATACACCGCACCGTTAAATGGGTGTAGCCTTGCCATGTTGAGTAGAATGTAGCAAGGAACCTTTTCTTTCATACAGACCGCACCGTTAAATGGGGTAGCCTTGCCATGTTGTGTAGAATGTAGCAAGGAACCTTTTCTTTCATACAGACCGCACCGTTAAATGGGGTAGCCTTGCCATGTTGAGAAGAATGTAGCAAGGAACCTTTTCTTTCATACAGACCGCACCGTTAAATGGGGTTAGCCTTGCCATGTTGAGTAGAATGTAGCAAGGAACCTTTTCTTTCATACAGACCGCACCGTTAAATGGGGTAGCCTTGCCATGTTGAATAGAATGTAGCAAGGAACCTTTTCTTTCATACAGACCACACCGTTAAATGGGCTAGCCTTGCCATGTTGAGTAGAATGTAGCAAGGAACCTTCTCTTTCATACAGACCGTACCATTAAATGGGGTAGCCTTGCCATGTTGAGTAGAATGTAGCAAGGAACCTTTTCTTTCATACAGACCGCACCGTTAAATGGGGTAACCTTGCCATGTTGAGTAGAATGTAGCAAGGAACCTTCTCTTCCATACAGACCGCACCGTTAAATGGGGTAGCCTTGCCATATTGAGTAGAATGTAGCAAGGAACCTTTTATTTCATACAGACCACACCGTTAAATGGGCTAGCCTTGCCATGTTGAGTAGAATGGGAAATAGAACTACTAACATATTTATTGGAAATTTTCTTAGTACCGCATCTTGATACCTCTTAAGGTTATATGTACCAATAACGCTAGTGGGTTAGGAATGTGGAAGGTAGAATTTAGAGGAAGTGTGCCCACATTAGCTTGGAGAGAGAACGGGAAGATCACAAAAAAAGTCACACGAAGGAAACCCCTCTCATTTAATAAGGATTGAGTTTTAAACCCCGACCTCCGTATCAGCGATAACCTAGTGTAGTTTGAGTTCACGCCTAGAAGTCCAATGCCGACGCTATAGTGTACACCCCACCTACAATAGGAGAGGTTAAGACAGCTAGCAGAAGTTTACTTAGCAAACATTTTCGGAAAGTAACTAACGTCAACTTATTTGGATGCAAATATTATTCTATTAGTAACACTGTATTATCAATAATTATATCTGAATAGGTTAACATTAGTTACTTTCAGCCATTGGTTTGTGATACATAGCTTTTTGATGCCTTTCACCAACTCTCCTGCCGTAGCTGGAGTATAGCTGTATATGTTAAAAAAATTTATATATAATAGGTATATCATAATTTATATGTTAAAAATTAAAATATTATACGTGACAGTGAAACTATAAGTTGCATGTTAAAATATTATTTTCAATAAATATACCATAATCTATGTGTTAAAATATTATATATATAATTATTTATTAGAATGATATGTGTTTAAATTACTATACATAGCAACTATAGCATGTACAATGTGAATAACAATTAAATCATAATCTACAGTTAGAAAATATTATTTACACAGAGTAAGTATAGCATAATCTAAGTATAGAAAATATAATATATATTATCCATACTGTAGATTATATATTTAGTATTTTAACACATATATTTAAAATCCTTTAATGTTGTGTATTAATAAAGCTTTACCTAAAAAATAAATCAAATGTTAATATAAAAAAGTAATTTATATTTAATGTATGTTATATCACACTTTTAATTTAATTACATATGCAAAAAGAATATGTTTTGTGTCTTTTGGATCATTTTACGTTGCTATTCACCCCCCTCCCTTTTTATATTTATACATTTCAGCAGTTGTGACGCTTCAATGCATTACACCCCATTCCAGGCAAAACAAAATATAGAGTTAAAAGTTGGAACTTTTATTTCTTTTCTCGCTTGTACTGTTTATAGATGACCCCTGCTTCCTGCCACGACCTAAAACAACATTAGTATCCATTATAAAAAACACATTTCCAGCACTTGTTCACACAGGACTGAGGGGGCATTACAATTCCCTACATACTCGTGGACACAGTGAGTCTGTACATACACATACACACATACACACACACACACACACGTGTATTATTTCAACAGAGAGAAAACAGTCGCTTGGCAGTTTATTTTATATTTATTTGAGGTATTTTAAGGGAACTTTCTCTGAATCGAAAGATCATATCAACACAAGATTTATCAACTAACTTAAATCTAGAACAGACCTCCCACCCAGCCCCCTGCCATTAATTCCAATTATAGAACAAGAATTTTCATGACGTAAAGTGTTCTAAAAAAAAACCCTTATAAAATGGCGTTTATTACAAAAAAAACTAAAACAAAATGCCCTATAAAAATTAGTTTAAAAATTATTAAATAATACTTTTTTAATTCCTTTAAAAATTAATTGAGAGAATAATTAGAGGTGCATAAAACAAAAATAATAAATTAAAATTAATATCTTGATTGTTTCTGTATCAACTGAAATTCTGTATTTTACTCTCCCATACATGACCTAATAAAAAAAATAAAAAAATACAACTTAATATATTTTTTACAATTTCTGTGTCAAACTAGAAATTTATTGCTCAAAAACATGTCTTGTTAGAAAAAAAACCTTAAAATACAATTTAACTTTTTCTTTGTTAAACTGCGCGTAGCAGTGGAGGTAGTTTGACAGCCATTATGACTCCGCCGTTTGTTACGTTGCGTGCATGCTTTTGGCTTTGAAGAAATTATTATTTTAATTAGCACTCCGTATCACTTGTTCGAGTTATACGCATAAGTACTAGTTACTATAATGTGCAAAAGGTGAGAAAGATTGAATTTAGAGAAAACGTACCCGAATTTGCGTGGAGGGTTAGTGGAAAACCATTTAGGAAAAAAAACCCTCAGTACACCCGACCAGAATTCGAACTCCGTTCTCCCTATCATCGACAATCCAGTCTATTACCATATTGATGCCTTAGAACATGCGGCCACTGTAACAGGAGTCTTTTTATATTGAAAATATAAAATTAAGCAAAATAATATCTCGAAAATAACAAAAAAAAGTACTTAAAATGAATGAAAAATATTAAAAAATGCCATATCGCGTAAAAAACACAGAAAGATGAAAAAAAAAGGACCTTAACAAAGGTAGTTCAATCATCTTAGTTTCTTATTAAACACATTTGTATAAACTTGAACAACGTTCCTGATTTTTCTAAAATAATATGCAAAATCATATAAATGCTAGCACTATTCACCACTGACACATTTGTTGGCCATGCCCGGGAATTGAGCCAGGGACACTTCCTTAAGTAGGCAGACACGCAACCAACTGAGATAATGTATCGAACAGCAACTTCTTCAATATAAACTTTATTTATAACAGGATTTTTAACTTACAGATTTACCTGGCGGTCTAGGGGTAAGGTGTCAGACTTCTGTGCTCTGGGTCCGGGTTTCAATCCTCGGTCCCGGCACAGATTTATCTGATTACCAAACCCTTCCTTCACCTCTGACAAGACATCTTGTGAATGTGGGGAATGCCAGGCCTCCACCATGGTTCGGATCCCACTATAAACTGTAGGTCCTCCATTTCACCTCACAATCACCCTACCATTACACATTAGCGTAAGTGCGTATAACCTGAACGGGTAGTTTGACGCGGTGATAATAATAATAATAATTTAAACTTACATTTTCCATATACAAATATATTTTACCAGAAAACGACTTACAAACTAACTGAAACTGTTAACTGTAAGTTTATACTTGAGGAATGCATACACTCTACCTGAGACTCCACTGTAAATGATTGTATAAAGCCAATGTCATAATATGCCAGATTTCTAGTGGACAATTTCGAAGCCCTACCATGGCAAAATTTGTTTTTTGCGTCCTTATCTGACCTATTAGATTAAATATTAGTGATTCTTTGTATTAAACATAGTTCATAAATAAAAAAATAAAAATGAAAACGTGCGTTGGGCGTAGTCAGTCACAAACACACACATCTTTCAGCGCGTGTGCTGGCTAAAAGACACCAGAGCGCTTATAAACTAAGTGGGTCATTAATATAACGTTAATGAGCCGGGAAAATACTCTATTTGATTAAAAATCTAGACTGAAATATATTTCATAGGTTGTCCCTTACTTTTTATATGGCATTAGGAGCTTGAAAGTTCAATACTGCACTTACGAAAGTACGCCACCTATCCCTACCTGGAGCTAGTTCTATCCAGTCCACCTCATTACACCCTATCCCTACCTGGAGCTAGTTCTATCCAGTCCACCTCATTACACCCTATCCCTACCTGGAGCTAGTTCTATCCAGTTCACCTCATTACACCCTATCCCTACCTGGAGCTAGTTCTATCCAGTCCACCTCATTACACCCTATCCCTACCTGGAGCTAGTTCTATCAAGTTAATCTCATTACAACCTATCTCTTATCTTGAGATAGTTCTACCCAGTCCACCTCATTACACCCTATCCATATCTTGAAGTAGTTCTATCCAGTCCACCTCATTACATCCTATTTATTTCAGGTCCATTCTAATATTTTGTTTAGCATCGCGCCTTACTACCTGTTCGGGTTATACGCCTATGTACTAATTACGCCAATGGTTCTAGGGATTGTTAAGTTTATATTTAGTGGAAGTGTACCTACATTTGTGTTGCGGAAGAATGGAAAACAAACCTCAGTGCATCCAAGCGGGATTGAACCCTGATCTTACTGTCTTCAGCAGTCTAGTCTTAACAGGAGAGTAGCGCTTTAGACCATGCGGCCATCGATGTGGGTAAGAATAGAATTTATATTTTGTATATACAGGGTGGGTTGGAAACAACTAGCGGATCTCTGCTGAGGAAAGTGATGGACAACTAGCTGAGGTTTGTCTGACGGCCGGGGGAGATCACCTGAGTGACATCTTCAAAAAGTGTAGTACAGAAGCCCCATGGCTTCTTTGGTGCTAACTGACAGCTGCTAAACACATGTTTTTGCAGATCATATGGTTCGGCGTAGGGATATATAATTTGGTCTGTTATCTCTTCAGAGCTGTCAGCTGTCAGTCAGCACCAAAGAAGTCACGGGGCTACTGTATGTAGTTTGCTGTTATTTAGCTGGTGAATTAAAGTGTTAGTTTTCAAGTTACTAATCTTCTAATGGTTTTGGTCCCACCCTGTCATTTTTATATAATTAATTTTTTAGTGTGTAAAACGTATAATGTACATGATTATTTTGTTTAACTATACATTTGGCATAAAACTAATTGGTGGCTACCTCACTACCTGCGTTCTTGAATGTGTTCTACGGTACAAAAATGTTGGGAACCACTGCCTTGAACCATTCAACCACCGAAGATGGTTTTAATCCATATTGCGACTCTTACAAGTACCCGGGTCTTAACCTCTTACAGGGTGGGCGATTCCCGAACACCTCTTCACTCAACAAAATGAGATTACATCGGAATATGCGAGCGTCAAAGCGGAAAAGCAACCTCTTCACAAAAGAAGGTGGCGGGGGCAAAAAAAAAACCCCAACCTATTGATTATTTAGTGAAAATTGAAAATGTATTTTTACCTCCCCTCCCCTTATTGACCCTCTCCTCCCATACCTCACTACCAGCCCCTCTTTCTTTGACAAGCGTGCATAATGAAAAGCCCTCTTCAGTCCCACTTGTAACAATGCTATTGTCAAAGGTGAGGTTCAGCAGCATATCGGTCTATCTCCTCAATTTTTTCTTTCTTTTTTTATTAGTGAGCGGATGTGAAACAGGGGGATCTCGTTTACAAAACATGTGTTTCACATGTTGTATGTGAATATATAGTCCGATTTTCATGGAAAGGGTGTTTAAAAAATCCATTATTATAGGTGTTTTTTTTGTGGTTAAAATTGATATCGTCTAAATAAGTTTTGTATTAGTTTTACATAATAGTTATCGATAAAATATATAAAGAATGACAGATGCAGATGAGTTGACCTTCGGATATGTGAAAGTATATCCAGTGACATTTTTAGCAGTCGGATAAAGTCCTTTTAATGAAAATTGAACTATATATACAATATCGGCAAAATAAATACTATTGATTTATCAATTTTTGTGGTTTACATTTGTTTAGTACATAAGACATAATTTGTAGCCCAGTTTGTGTAAAGATTACCCAGTGAGTATGAGGGTGATAGTGAATATGAGGGTGATAGTGAGTATGAGGGTGATATTGAGTATGAGGGTGATAGTGAGTATGAGGGTGATGGTGAGTATGAGGGTGATAGTGAGTATGAGGGTGAGGGTGAATATGAGAGTGATAGTGAGTATGAGGGTGATATTGAGTATGAGGGTGATAAGTGAGTATGAGGGTGATATTGAGTATGAGGGTGATATTGAGTATGAGGGTGATATTGAGTATGAGGGTGATATTGAGTATGAGGGTGATATTGAGTATGAGGGTGATATTGAGTATGAGGGTGATATTGAGTATGAGGGTGATATTGAGTATGAGGGTGATGGTGAATATGAGAGTGATAGTGAGTATGAGGGTGATATTGAGTATGAGGGTGATAGTGAATATGAGGGTGATAGTGAGTATGAGGGTGATATTGAGAATGAGGGTGATAGTTAGTATGAGGGTGATAGTTAGTATGAGGGTGATAGTGAGTATGAGGGTGATAGTGAGTATGAGGGTGATAAGTGAGTATGAGGGTATGTAACCAATGAAAACATTTACAACCTAACTTTTGATTAACTAACCAAACCCTGGTGACCCTTGGGATAGTTCCTTTTTCTTTAAAAATGGCAATGGTACCATTTGGTAATCAAACCAGGGACGTCTAGGTTCATAGGCAGGAGCACTGACCACTATATCACTGACCCGGTTAAAGTAAATTATGTGATTAGGTTATTAATCGTTTGTTTGATTCAAAATAACGAACGTCAATACTCTCAAAACGTTTAAACTAAATGTTAATCATGGAAGCTTTATATAAAAAAAAACATTATATAATATGAATTATATCTACGGTATGATTTTCATAGAAATTGCCTCATAAGACAGTCAGACAATTAATAGCTATAGTTTCTTCTTTCAAAAATCTTACTATATTAATAGTCATTAAGAATTATTTATCCGTGTACAATTATTTTAAATGTATAGGCGTATATACATTTTTGCTTTGAATAGAATATATTTTATACATTTTATTAGTAGGGGAAATAAAAAAATATTAAGTACAGCATCAAACAAGATATTGACTGGAATATATAGTTTACTTTATGCATTACAAATGTATACTTTATATGTGGAATATAATCACATAACTACAAATACTACACTAATGTTTATATCTAGGAAAATTATAATATAAACTCAATACAGTGTTCTAGCTTTGTAAATTATATAAATATTAACTTTTTCAAGTTGAAATCTGATCTTTTTTAGATATGGCATTTAAAATAAATGTTTTGTTGTTGTTATACTATAAAAATTGCTTCTTGGAAATAAAGAGTTGAATTTCTAAAGTTTATCTACGTATAATTAGGAATAAAACCTTGGTTCCTTTAGATTACTAACATATATTTTATTTTAAGAGACATTTGAAAATACTTTCTAGAAGAAAAATAATTTGTGTAAAAATTGTCATAAATCCAATAGTTTTTTTGGGATAGTAATTAATGAAGATAAAAATATCTAGCCAAAGCACAAGGCAATCTAAATTCTGATCTACATTATGGGAATCCCACCTTCATAGACTCTATCAACACTGTATAGTCTGGTGTAAGAATTACTTTTATCAAATTTATTGATACAATTTTCCTATATATCCAATATTTCCGTATCCATCCACCAGCAAAATACTACCCCAATTCTAATGATCTAATAACAGATTATGATGGTTCCAATTTTAAAAAAAATCAATCTTGACCTCCAAGTATTGGGTTTAAAATAAGTTTAAGTACGTGTCATATGATATCATGTTCACTTACACGTAACATTTCAGATGATAGGTTATCGATTCAGAAACTATCATTGGTTTTTGCTAGAAAAGTTCTTTTAGAAAGTACAAACACACATCTTAACGGCCAAAATTGGTAGCATTTTACTATATTATTGTTGTTTTATAGGTATTGGTATTATTGATCAAAAATGACAGTTGATGATCATAAGACTTGAAGTATGAATATTTTAAGGTACTGTCAGTAAGTAGCTTTTGTGAATGTCAGATAAGGTACTTCATACCAGAATTCCACTATGCTTCACAGTCATGTATTGGTTGGGTGGGTTAAGATTTCAATAAAATGCATCAATATCATTACCTACTTATTACTTATTTGAGGTACCTATTTAACGTGCACTTTATGAACCTAATGACTATATCAGCACAGAGTATTTCTATGATCGAGAGCGAAAGAACCTACCAATTTTACCGGGAAAGGTATTTTACTATATCTTCCAGGGTTCTTTTACATGTTCACAATCGACATGGGACCGACGGCCTTACTTCCCCTCCGAAGGAAGTTCTGCTACAGATCTTTATTGCTCAAGAAAAATCAATCGACCTCAGCTGGATTGGAACCAATTAAAAATTCGAAATTTTTGAAATAAATTCGAATTTTTTCTAAAAACTTCAAATTTTGAAAAAAGCTCAAATTTTCAAAACAAAATCTAAAAATTTTGAATTTTAAAAATGAATCTTCAGAAAACTTAACTAATTAAAGACTGAAATTAGAATTTAAAAAAATCTCCATTGTAATGAGATTATAAATAATATCGAGGCAGAAGTTTTTTGAGATTTAACAACTTTTTTTACAATTATGACACATTAAAATGTATAAATTAAACTCAAAAGAGTCTGATAATCAGGGACTAGGTTTTGATAACACTTCATCTTTTTTTTTGTACAGGAAATACAATGCTCATGTATACATAAATTATTTTCATGATCCCCTGGTTGTCGAAACTTTTTGAATGGGTCATTTTTTTGTTAGGAATAAAGTTTTTTAGATATTTTGAGTATTTTTTAGTCAGTTTTGAATTATTACTTAGGTTTTATGTTAAATAAGTATAGTGGGATATGCCCACCAAATGGTATGCAACTTTTTATACACATAAGTTCTTATAGCTGCATTCTCCCGGCGTTTTTGTGTATATTTGAATTTATTTACCACCCACTTCGGTGGCCACATTGTCTAAGGCTCTACGCTCGTAGTAGACTAGCCTGCTGATGACGAGGAGATTGAGGTTCGAATCTCAGTTGGGTGTACTGAGGGTAATTTTCCAAAATGAGTTTCCCCTCTCTCTCCACGTAAATGAGGGTACACTTCCTTTAAATATAACCTTCCTAATCCAGAAAGCCATTAGTTTAATTAGCACCTGAGCGTATACCCTAGACAGGTAGTAAAACGCGGTGCTAAAAGAAAGAGTTTACTAATAATTTTATAGGTAGTATTTTTAATCATCTTTAGCTCAACCAAGTTCGGGTCCTGCTGATGAAAAATAAGGTTTCCCCTCGCTACGACTCGATGTATGTTGCGTGCTTCGTTAGGACACGCGTGTCTCAGTGCGTGAGGGTTCGCATGTCAAGTGTTCGCGTGTGTGACTCACCTCCAGTTTAATTGGACGCGTGCACCCACTTGGAGCAAACTTTCTCCCTCTTCTCGTTCAGACATTGATTTCATGTACGCCATTTTGTTTTATATATATTCCAGATGCAACCAAGTAAATTTAGAGAAAGAGAGAGAGAGAGGGGGGGAGATTGTTAGTATAATCCAATATTCATAAGAAGTTGTTAGTATAATACAATATTCATAAGAAGGTAATTATTTTATTTTTTTAGAAAATACAAAATATATTGTTTTGTAACCAAAATTGATAAAAAGGTGACAGCTTCAGATAACATGACTTACGTGTAACTAAATCTAGTAACTATTCTGATAACTTAAGGTGCGATGGTAGGTAACGTGAATTAAGGCTCGATTTTTTCTAGTTTTATGTCAAAAATATATTTAGTCAAAATAAATAACACATTTCTTTTTTCAAGATATACTTATTTTAATTGTCTACATATAGTATTAATCTCATCAATTTTTGATTATTTGGCACGACCATTGTGTAATTTGACCAGAACTTAAAAAAAAAAAAAAAACAGTATCTATTCAACACCACTATGCTCATAACGTTGCCTGCCTATGATGTATCGGCAAGTCAAGATAATGGTCATCATATTAATGTGTTTAAGTTTTATTCGACGAGTATTAAAGATACAAAACTAAAACTAAAGTCACAAATTCTTAAATAATTATAAAATATAGTTTTACATCATCACAACATTTTTTTAAAATCTGAAAATAGTTTCCTTGTAAACGGAATAAAAAAAGTCTACTACTTGAGGTATTTGGTTTATTCATGAAAATGGAATGTAGGAATCTCTCCGTCTGAAATTGAATTAAAAAAGTTCGTGGAAGAATAATGTCTATCAATGGAAGGAAACAAAATAAAATATTAGTCTTTTTTAATGCAAGACGATTCTGTACAGGAGAAAATAATAGAGTGAGTGTGTTTACTCGTCAATGGAAGATGGGAAATGCTATCAGCAGGTAAAAGAGGCCTCAAAGAATAAATTATTTATTTTCTTCCATCTCTTTCTACTTCGTACGCTGGAGTAAGTATGATAGTGTCTAATTGCGTCAATTTAAGGTGGGGTGGTAGGAGACGCAAGAAAAGAAAAGTTTTTTTTTCAGTTTTTATAGCAAATCTTTTTTTTCTTCAAATAAATAAAATATTGCTCCATTACAAACATAGAGTTTGATTTTCTTCACATGTTGATATCAACAGTTGTTGAATATAATATATCATGAGCTTGGTGGTATTATCTACAGATAAAAAGTTGTCTTTAAATTATATAACACCATTTAAAAATATTATCATATGTAGAAAATTAAACTATATGTTTTTACTGAAGGAATATTTGATTTATGTTGGCAAAAAAACAAGTTTTTCCATAAAAAAAAACCCCTTCAAAAACATTGGTTTGTTCTCGCATTCCCTTACATACCACCTTAAAATATCACTCACTTCTCAAAATAGCTTCAAATTATTATTATTATTAGCACCGCGTCTTACTACCCGTTCGGGCTTTACGCACCTACGCTAATGTGTAATGGTAGGGTGATTGGGAGATGAAATGGAGGACCTACAGTTTAACGTGGGATCCGAACCACGGTGGAGGTCTGGCATTCCCCACATTCAGCTTCAAATTCACCAACCAAGTAGCGTCGTTAAGATAATTATGTGTATAAAACTAAACTAAATGAATATACTGAATATATATTTGTATTATTTTAGCAAAAATAAATATACTTATTTTAATAATATTTTTAAAATAGGAGCATTAACTTGCGTTCCATTCCCTTCCCCAACTTATAAGACCACTCTGTATAAACTATGTTATTACATTTTAAACGTAGTACTACAAATACCCCTTCCAAGTTATATTTCCCCCACTTCTACCCCTCCTCGTCAACCTATATTGAACCCATAATGCACGAGCGGTCGCGATGACAATGACACATCATATTATTTGCGGGGTGGATGGCGCGTTAAGGGTGGGTGCGGGTGGTTATGTTAAGGGTGGATGGCCGCGTGTTTGTCATTCATCCCCTCCCCCCCCCTCGCTCTCCTCTCTTACACACACACACACACACGCCCCTTCCCACATCCATCCCCTGGCGACACCTGTTCGCGGTCTGCCTTTTTCTCACGAGGAACAAGTCTACCGTAACTTCCTGTTAGCCTGGTACAGCCAGCCCCGCGGCTTGAGTGGTATGGTTGGGTGGTATGGTTGGTCTTCTGTGAGAACAACAGGATCTGACAGCTACACTAGCTACTAAAAACTCTTTACTATACGTCAAGTCAATGTGATCATCAACTATCACCTTTGAGAGATACCATAATATACCATACCATACCATACCATAAAATATAACTTATTTATGTCAAGGTTACTGATTTATGGTTTACCAGCTGCCTCGATATTAATAAAAATATTATTTGTGTCACGATCTTCTCCCTGTGGGTTTGATGGGAAAGCCCGAATGACCTATACACTTCTCCGAATTAAAAAAAAAATACTCAAAATTTTCAAAAAAATTACCTAAGCATATTTAAATAAAATTGTAATAAATCCCCAAGAATAAATTAAACACGCACTTTGGAAATGAAATATATAATAAAAAGTCTTTTGTTAAATATAATATAATATTGATTTAAAAATATCTCCTTCAGAAGTAATAGCTACCCCCTCCCAACGCAACCCTCTACAGCTTGGTTGCAGTCTCACCAGGAATGTGTAATACCTGCTTCAGAAGTAATAGCTACCCTCTCTTAAAGCAACCCTCTCCAGCCTAGTTGCAGTCTCACCAGGAATGTGTAATACCTGCTTCAGAAGTAATAGCTACCC